>WNYD01000114.1:0-97980 GCA_021396205.1 Sporothrix brunneoviolacea
CCATGGGGAACGGCGCCAGCCGCGCCTCCCAGACGGCGAACGCGGCCAGCAGGGCCGCGCCCAGCACCAGCGGCGCCAGCACGTGGGCGCTGGCCCAGCCGTACTGGTAGCCGCCCCACAGCAGGCCGGCCACGAGCAGGACGGTGCCGGCGATGGACAGGAGGCCGCCGAGGAGGTCGACGCGCGGCAGGATCTCGCGCCGCCACGAGTGCAGGCCCAGCGCGTTGGCGCGCGGCGGCGGGTGGTAGAAGACGGCCAGCACCAGCAGGCCGGCAAAGGCGTAGACGGCCGTGAGCACGCCGACGAAGCGCCAGCCGGCGTGCGCTGCGATCAGCTGCGCCCACAGCACGGCCGGGCAGAAGGGCAGGACGCTGAGGATCAGCACGGCGATGTACATGCCGCGCTGCTTGGTGGGCGCAATCTCGGCCGTGCCGGCCAGGGCCGTCAGCTCGTTGATGCCGGCTCCGATGCCAGATATAGTCATGCCAGCTGATGGGGGAGGAAGGAAGTGTCAGATGCAAAACAAGAGCATAATATGCAAAAGATAAACTGCCGCACGCACCGATGAATGCATTCATGTCGCGGGCAAAGGCGCAGACGAGCTGGCCCACGACCACGAGCCCGCAGCCCAGCAGCGCCACATAGCGCCGGCCGAGCAGGTCCGAGAGCGCGCCGACAAAGGGGCACACGGCGGCCGAGGCCAGCAGGTTGCCGGTGATGAGCCAGACCCAGCGGTCGGTGCCGCCAAGGTCGCCGTACACGATCGGAGGTATGCCGCCTTTGGTATTGTCAGAACATGAACGTATGATCATATTACAACAGTGAAAAGGGTCCTTTGTTTGTCCAAGAATGAGAATAAATTTTACCCCAAAAATATACTGGAACCTGGGCGCTCGTCCAGAGAAAGGCCATTCCCACCAAGGCCATGAACCGCGTGCTCGACATTGCCTACACAGGGGGGAGGGTTCCAAAAGGAGCGGTTAGCCGGATTGTGCGCCACACTGCCAAATTCAACGAATATCAGGACCAAGGTGGCATCATACGGGCGGCTTGGCCTCTTGCTGAGCTTCCCTTGCTGGCTGGGGTTCGTCTCCGTCCGAGGGCGCCTCGACTTCCATCGGGGCAATGTCTTGCAAGAAAAGCACTTGTTGCGTTTCGTTGGCGCCGCTCTTGTTGTCCTTCTCTTGCTGCTTTTGCTGCTGCTGCTTGTGCAGCTCGTTGGGTGCATCTGTAGCTGAATTCGATGCCGTGGAGGCCGCCGCTGTTATCATCGTCGTCGTCGACGCACTGGGTGACGAAGACGACGACAACGCTCCATCATCGTCGGTGGACGGCAGCCGCACCGATTCTTTGCCCCGGACGCTCGGCATTGTTCAGCGGAAGAGAGAGAGCAAACAAAAACGCAAGAGAATAGAATCTTTAACTTTCAATAGCTTAAACAGAAGAACGATTAGAGGGAAAAGAGGGCAGGAGAAGGAAGAGAAAAAGTAAAGGAAAGGGGCCAAGGGGGGTATTGAAGGGTAGGGGGAAGAAAATAATCTTCAACGTCCCGAGAGACAAAAATGCCAGCCAGAGAGCCTCCCCTGCAGAGGAATCTCCCATGTTTCCCCCTTTTTCACGCTCGCCTTTTTTATCTCCATTTGTTCAAATTCATTTCAAATTCGTGTCTGCCATCTGTCCGACGGTTGTGCTCGCAACAATCGCTATTCGGTCGTTCTCGTACGACGTCTGCGTCGCTTGCGCAGCACCCACGAGGGTAGGCCAACAACGGTACGGAAGTAAAAGGCTTACCAATCGGAGAGGCAAGCTCAACTATACACGCTGCCCTGTCCCTTGTTAAAAAGAGACATCGCACTGGGTAAACAGATTGCAGGGTAGCGAGTTGGGTCGCACAAACGGGAGAGGCGTGGTTGCACATGCCGTTCTCATCCCCCTCCTGTTATTCTTCTTCGACCTGTCGAGTATATTCTTGTCCTCTTGCCCTGGGCCGAGGGCAAGGAAACCATACACATGAAAAGCTATATTCTTTAGTACGTGGAGATCTTGGGAAGAAGAAACTCTTGCTGGGGGGGTGTCTATCAAACGTACTTAACGCACTAAATCGGTAACGAAGAGGCGGTCGAAGGACAAGACAAGCAGGTCTCATGCAAGCTGCTGATTCGGATAGCCACATCTGTCTGTCTATTGCCTCTTGTTTGTGTGATGCTTGTTGGGCGAGTTTTGCTCACTTGCACCAACGTCAAGATGGGTCTCGGCCGTGTTAGACTCAAGAGGTAACGAGACACAGAGCACCACCGTGGAAGTAGTTTTTTCACCACGTATTACGGACAGCAGCCTGTGTGGTAGATACATCGCAAAGACTCAGCAACCCCTACTCCTACCCATTTATTCCTCTCACACTGCCTATCCATTTGATTAGCATGGTGGAACAGGTGCTCATCTGTCGGAAGGTACAGAGAAAACAGTAGAATCTGTGTTGGTCAGGTTACTGGGTATTCTTAAACGAGGTAGGGCGGGTTTGTGCAATTCCGTGGCGCACCATGCAAAGACATGCGGCAGCTTGAGAAAGAGGGTCGCGCAGCAGACAGACGCCATAACACGCCGGGCATTTTTCTTCTTCTTCTTAAATTGCGTAAACCGTTGGAAATTGGAAAGCAATATAAAAGTATTGATCAGAAGCGAAAACAAGAATGTAGAACGAACACGTTTGCTGCATTTCGCAGAGCTTGGTGAAGAACAGAACAGCAGTCAATTATGCATTTTATGACGAAGGATTGAGTAACACCAGATCGCGGAATCCAGGACCTGCTGTCTCTGTTTCCGTTTCTATGCTAATCAGCTTAGGTTGTTTGTCAGCGCGTTTCTCTTTCTTGAGGTGCGCCGAGTAACAGTGGCTGTCAAAAGATTAGGTCAAAATGCTATCGTATGGAAAATAGGCGACCACGACATGGTGTCACAATTTGCGGCGTGCAAGGTTGAGTCATGAGCCAATCTGCTTCAGTGCTGTAACATCGTGATAAAAAAAGCTGCTGCTAAACAAGGGAAGACGAAAACACAAGTATAGTCAAAAGTATGTACCAAGAAAGCCAAAGGGGTTAAAATAAAGTAAGAGTATCCCCCCCAAAAAATCCAACAAGGGGCATAATATGGTAGGCTAAGAAATGGTGATGAATATTTGGTAAACGCCAAGATGATATGCCAAAAATAAGGGGTATAAATATGTCGGGAGACAAATTCATGAAAAAAAAAATAGTCCCACAAATTGTAAAAAAAAGGTGAAGGAAAAAGGTTGGCTAGGATGAAGAGAAGGGAAAAAAAGCCAAGAAAAGAACGAAGCGCAAAAAAATGTATCGCTAGATCACGTCGGCCGTGATCTCTTCGCGCACCTTGCGGCACCACTGGTAAATGGCATCTTCAAAGACGGGCCAGACGTCCGGCCGGCTGTTGCAGACGACCCCGAGCGCGTCGATCTTTAGCAGGACCTCCCACCGCAGCTCGGCGGCCTTCACCCAGTACCGCAGGTTGTCCGCCGCCCGGTAGGGCTTCTGCGTATCGGCGTGGAAGGTCGGGATGGCACCGAAGCGCCGCCGCGATTTGCGCACAGCACAGTTGTGAAGCTGGACGAGGCACACGCCGTTCTGCATATGTTGCAGGAACGGCGTCGGCGCGGTCGGAGATGTCGGCGCGGTCGGCGTGGTTGGTGATGAACTGCTCTGTTTTGTGCCGTCGTCTGCTGGGGTCGATGCGACAATGCTGCGATCCATCGGGGTCCACGATGGCAGGACGGTGTCGATCTTGTCTTCTAGGGTGGAGCCGCCGGCGAGGATCGACTGCAAAAAGGCGTGCTCTCGCGCGTAGGCTCGGACGGGGTCAGCGGTGGCATCCGCCGGCCAGTCTGCGTCCCGGAGCCACGACCAGCTGGACTGCTCGGCCTGCTCTGCGGCAACCATGACCTCTTCGGCACTGAGCATCGCATACAGGCTGGCGATCCAGGCATCCATGGCACGAATCTCCTCGCTCCGGACACCGCCAGAAAAGTTGCGCGTGGCCATCCGCTTCAGAACGTCCATAACGCCCAGCAGCTCGGAGCGGACCTCGCGCTCCGGTTTGATGGCATCCAAACGGTCCGGGTGCTCGTGGCTCGTATAGTACACCTTCGCCGCGCGGATAGCCAGGGTGATGACGTCGAGGATATGCATGCCCTGGATCTCGTACCAGCTGGGGGCGACCACCTTTCCGGCGGACGAGTCGGCGTGTGGCCGTCTTGCCGGCGATGACGGCGCCGAGGAGGTCGGGGTTGCGGGTGCCATCTGGTTCGCCTTGGCGTCTCGTGCCTCGGCGAGCGCCTTCGCGGCACTATCGAGGGAATTCTTCAGGTCGGTCTTCAGCTCGGCGAGGGACGGCGGCTTCGGCAGCGGCTTCTCACGGTACATGTAGGTGCTGGCAGTGGGCGGCAGCATGGCGGCCTCGTCGGCGCCGTCATCGTCTTCGGCGTACCAGTCGTCGTCCAAGTGCTCTTGGAGCGGTGACTCAACTAATAGGCCGTGCGCAGAGCCGTGGGCGGCGTCAAGGTCCGGGCTGCTGCCCATTGACGCGTACGACGAGTCGACGTCGGACGATACGAGCATGGACTGGGCCCGGGGGGTCAGGTAGCTGGTCGTCCCTTCAAGCTGCGACAGGTCGAGGGTGCGGGCCTTGCCCCGCCGTTTCCGCTCAAGCTGGCCCTTGAGATCCAAGAGCCCCGTGCGGGCAAAGTAGTGCTGCAGATGGGCAATGCTGCCGAGACTGAGCACGCTCTCCCGCGACCGGGCGCTGGCAGCAAAGTCGGTACCCTGTGGCCGCATGTAGCCGCGGCGCTTGGTGCCGCCACCTCCGGCGGTATTTGTGGTGATGGTGCTGGCGATGGAGAGGCGCGAGCCGGCTGGGGCGGCAAACAGGGACGATGTAGCCGAGTAGCTGCCGGACGACTGGCGGCTGAAGGCCGAGGAGGATGCGTCGCTGCCGAGCGAGTCCCGGGAGTCACGGGAGTCCCGGCTGACGAAGCCGAGAGACAGCAGCGACGAGGCGTCGGTGGTCGCCGAGCCGTGGGACAGCGACGAGGCCGTGGAGAGGCTGCGAGAGAACTCGCCGCTGCCGCCGCGTGCGTCGCCCTTGACGGCGAGGGTCGGCATGGTATCGGGAGACGGGGAGGAGGGCCGACAGATGGTCGGCGGCGCAGGCTGCTGCGGCGGCTCGTCTGGGACGGTGGCCATGGCGGGCAGGCGTGGTTCGTAGCCCGTGGAACGTGATACGGCAAGGGGGTCGACGAGGGAAGTGTGTCCGCAAGAGCAGCGAGCAAGCAGCCCGAGAGAGGTCGCTGGCGGACGGATTGCGAGGGCGTGCGAGCGAGGGCGTGCGGGCAAGGACGCGAAGGGGCGCCGGTGCTACGTCGGAAAGGCGGCGAGTCCAGAAAAGGGGAATCAGCTGCCGAATGCAACGAAGGCGAGGGGCAGCGAGCTGGTGCAATTTAAAGGTGCACCGCCTGCACGTTGCCTGCACTTTGCCTGCCTCTTCCCTTTCTGTCCCTCTGTGCTTCTGTCTTTCTGTCTGTCTTTCCTTAGCCGTCGTGGTTTGTCGAAATCGTCACTTTGTTGTTTGTTTCAGGTCCAGTTAGGATTGTCTGTTTTGATTCGGTGCTGAGAAATAGCCAGAAGCCGACGGGCAGATGCCGTCCAGCAGCTAACTTAGATTGCAGTGGTAGCCAAAAGGAGCGACGGTAGAAGCTAGAGCCGCGCAGCGAGGAAGTCGAAAAAAGAGGCAAAAGAGTCACAATGAGAACAATGGCGAGAGAATGGAGAGAATAGAGAGAAAGAAAGACACCTCTTCGGGGAGGCAAGGGGAAATCAATAAGGCCGCAAGAGAATAGCTGGACGAAGGAAGGAACAGCAATGCCGTCCACTGGCGATGCCTTCCTAGATTGGTGCCTTCCTTCCTGACACCATTTCAGGGGCTTGTTTTGGTCTGTCCGAGGAGGGCAGCTGTGGTTGGCGGGCAGCGGTGGTGTGCTGGGCGTGGCAGGTGCGCGCTGAGGAATCTGCGGAATTGCTGCAGAAACGGGTTCTGCAGGGCAACAGCGCAGCCACGGAAGGCGTCTTCGTCTCGCTCTCTCGTTCTTTCGTCTGTTCGTTCTTTCCTTCTGTCCCTAGTGGCTTTCGGCACAGCGCGAGCAGGGCCGCGGAGAACAGGTGGGTCTGCTGGGGCCCGCGCTAGGCTTCAAGAGGGGAGGGGCAAATTATATGCGCAGGCAGATGTGCAGGCGGCCCTTCATAATGTCGAAGAACACAATAATCAAATACTCAAATAATGCATTTCTGAGATGCGGCGCATGGCATTGAGACGGGGCAGCAGGGGGGGCAGGGCAGCGTGAGGACTGTTCCCACGGAGACACGGACGGCAGAGGAATGGAGGGATATATGTTTCTGGGGTATTCACAATTGGGCGATAGACGGCTTTTCATTTCTCGTTTCTTGAGTTTCTCACCTTATTAGCAGCGAGATATGAGCAGATTACGAGGAGGAACACTGAAGTCAAGACAAGCTGTGGTCCAAGACACAAAGCTCGGGCATGGTTGCATCCAGGGTGAGCGTTCCTGTGGCGGCAATAGAAGAGCACATATAGTCAGACGTGGCGGAGGGAAGAAGAGAGTGCTGATGGCTAACACGGAGAGAGGGACGGGTAAAGTCAGAAAGAGGGCAGCAGCTTTAATTTGGGCGTTGCTGCACGCTGCACGCTGCACGCATCTGACGGTACACGCCGCGTGCCACGGCAGTCTGCAGATGCGTCTCCGTACCTGCATGCGTATGTATCTTATATTGCCCCAGGACGCATCTCTCTGCTCCCTTTGCAAGGTAGTTTTCGGGAAGCTCCTGTTTTTGGGAAGCTCCTGCAGGACGGGAAGCGTACCGTCGGTTGCCAGGAGAAACGTGCCTGTTTCGATTCTGTGTGAGCCGTCTGAAGCTGGTCGGGCATCATTATGCATCGCAGCGTCGTAGCATCGCAGCACGGCAGGGCGCTTCAAAGGGAGAGGAGGAGAAGGAGAACAAATACAAGAAAAGAAGAAGAATATTGAGAGAAAACATCGTACAAGAAAAAGAAGGATAGGAGACGAAGTCAAGAAAGAGCTGACGGGAATCGAACATCCCAGCACTCCGTCATCTCGCTGCCCTCGTAATGCGCACTCCGTACTCGTACTAGTACTGCGTCCCACGACGTCGTAATGCTAAGACATCTTGCAACTCCTCCTACTCGAGCAGCTCTAGGCTCAAAGAGGGCTTCTAATCAAAAGGGCGCCACTTCGCCTCTGGCCGGCCTGGCCTACAGCACGAGTAGCGCGGCGGGATCGACACGGCCGGCGCTGTCTGGCTCCCACAAGTGCTTCCGAGACGAGCGCTGCCTCGACAGAAGACCGCGTCGCATTCTGAGCGCACAGGAAATTGCAGGCGTCGAGGCCAGAGCGTGGTTGTGCGAAGCCAGGACGGCAGCCGACCTGCGAGTCGACACTAGACGGTCCCAAGAGACGACGGCAGTGGGTCCCGCTGCAGTGCCGGTGCGTCTGTTCGCGGGCAAAGAGATTGCAGAAGATCAGGCGCGAGAGAAGAGGGAGAGAGACAGACACAAAGAAAGACCGAAAGAAAGGAACGAGACAAGAACACGGCCCCCAAAGTTGACAACTCCATCGCCGTGTCAACTGCCAGGACGGACTAACGACTCTCCTCTGCGGCTGCGCCTGGCTGTTGGCTCCCATCCCAACGAAGCTAGCAGAGGACCAACAAAGAACAATACCCCTGTGGCGAGATAGCTGCTCCGTAAGACACGTCGTAGATAGCTCCCGCAAGGCAAGCCGGTGTCCTTTCGTCCCTCTCGGCCCCTTTCTTTGCTGGTTCTTCCCCCCTTTTCCATCCCTTCCATGACGTCCGTCGGCGAGCTTCTGAGCTTCTGAGCATCTGATTCGCCTCCGTAGCCCAGCACTAGGCTGTTCCCTAGCCGTAGCCTGCGACAGGACAGCTGTCAGTCCAATCCCGCCTCGCTGCTGGCGATGCACGTCTAGATGAGGATCGCTGCGTTCTGCGCGGCCAATGAATTGCTGCAAAGCCGCGCTGCCCGTCGCAGTCCATCCACACAGTGCCGTCGTTCCTGTCCGTCCAGCAGGCGCGACTGGGCATCCCCGCAGACAGCCTTCGAGTAACAGAGAGCCGTTGCTCGCAGAGGGCACCGCCCACCCGTCACGAGGAAGGAACAAGCGGGACGGCCAGGGCACAACGCCTCGTTCCCTCGTTCCCGACTGTAATTTGCCCGCAGCCGTCGTGGCCTGGGTGTGGCTGCCCTGGCGCGGCAGCCGTTGCGGTTTCTTTTCTTTTTTCTCTTTTTTCTCGCTCCTGCCCCTTCCGCGCCCGCGCTCGCCTTCCTTCCCTTTTGTTTCAATTTCATTTCGCCCAGCAGGGAAATAGCTCTCCTCTCGGTTTCCTAATCTGTCCGTGTCGCGTATCCTCACGTCTTCCCATCGCCGCGCCTTTTTTTTCTCCTTTCTGGCTTCATTTCTGTCCGCCCACCCTGCCTCTTCTGCCCGTCGACACCCTGTCCCGCCGCACAGCACGACCGCTCTTTGCTCACCCTCTGTCCCCTGCTCTTCTCCATTTTCCTGCGTCTTGCTACTGCACGCACATTTCTCTTCACCGTCTCGCCGCGCCAATCACCACTTTTTGGCACCAAAAAATCGGCTCCTTTTCTGGTCCCTCTCCAGCAGACAGCGCACAGCCCTGGACGCCAACCCGGACTAGACCGACTGCATCTTGCTGCATTCCACCGTCGCAGGCAGCCGTCAATCTAAAGCAAAAAAAAGAGGACACCCAAACGAAGCCCAACTCCACAGAGCGAGAACCACGGAAACAACCTCACGGCCCAGCCATCGCGAATATCTTACGATCTGCCACCAGCCACCGGTCGGCGCCCACCCTGCGCGCCACGGGCAAAATACGAGGACTGGGGGCAAGAAAGGAGCGCAGCATAGGCGAGGGCGGACCAATTCCCTCGCGACCTGGCTCGGCTCGTCTGGGATAAATGACCACCACCTTTCTGGCCTCTTCACCAGGCGTTGCTGTCAGCGCTGCTACACCAGATGCCGTTGGTGGAGGCAGCCAATCCCAACAACCACGGCTCTCTGCATTTCCCGCCCTCGCTCTGTCGTCCCCTGACCGCCACAGCGATGCGACCGCCGCCGACTTGACGTTTGCCGAAATCCCCAGCGATCTCGCTCGCCTCAATTTCAACCACCAACGAATGCCCGACGCCGCCCCGGCCGTCGACTCGACCCAACGTACCGCCTCGCTGACGCCCTCGTCCTCGCCCTTGCGCCCTTCACGTCGCGTCGGCTTCGCCGCTGCGCTAGACGACCTCTCCCCAATCAGCGCCAGTCGCGGCGACTACTCCGACGCTGCGCGCCCCCGACCCTCCTCGTCCGCCTCCTCCTCGTCCACTTCCACACCTGCCCACCACCCCCTGCCGCGAAAGCCGTCGCCTGGCCTGGCCGCCCGGCTCAAGGCTCTCGGATTCGGCACGGCTGCTCCGAAGGACTCGCCGCCGCCCTCCGTGCACCTCCCCGAGCGCGTCGGGCGTCTCCCCGAGGACCAGCTTCGGCAGATTGACCAGAACCACCAGGCCGGCTCCTCTGCTCTTGTGGTCGAGCGGCGAGGCCGTCCGTGGAAGGGCGCCGGCGCCGTTGTCGCCCGGTTTCCCTCCGCTGTTGCTGGATTGGCCACTGGCCGCTCCAAGCAGAGCGTCGACGTAGACATCGACGTGGACGCCGACTCGTATGCTAGCGCCGACGCCGGCTTCGTGAACACGGCCATCGTTGTCGTGACCGAGCCCGACGAGCAGCACGTCGATACGGCTGCCATCTCACCTGCCTCGTCCTTTCTTCCCGAGATTGAGCCCTCTCTACCCCTGGAGATGGACACAAACAAGTACCGCCTGCCCGACCACACCAATGGAAACGGCACCAAGGTCCAGCTGGACACGCGCCAGCAGCACATCGAGCGCGACTCTACCTCCAACCTCTCCGCGTCGTCCGTACGGATTGCATCCCCCGACGTCCCGCCACCGCCCCTGCGCAAAGACACTCCTCCTCCCCCGCCGCAAGCCCAACAACAAGCTGCTCCCACAACGCCTTCCCAATCAGATTTCAATCCCGATGCCATCTCCTACTTCAACCCCCTGGGTCTGCAGCGCCCCGGCTCCATCTACACCTTATCGCGCGTCTCCTTTGCGAACCAGCTCGCCCAGCTGACCTCGCTGCAACTGCCCGATGCCGAGTCCCTCTCTAGCAGAGTTTCGGCGATTCCCACCGCCCAGGCGGCGTCGCGCGCCCTGATCGGCGCAGCCGAGCAGATCCGCAACTGGATCTCCAAGGCCTCTGAAGTGATTGATGGCTTGGACAGCGACGACGACGTGGAATGGGCGGCGGCCGGCGGCCGCGAGGGCCTCGAGGAGGTCGAAAACGCGATTATTCGTTTTGAGGAGCTGATCAATGTGTATGTCGGTGCCATAGAAGAGCTGCAGTGCCGCTCCGACATTGCCAACGTGACTCCCGAAGACCTGCAGCGTGCTGTCGTCCAGATGGAGTCCATCATGGAGGAGTGGGGCAGGATGCGCAACGCCCTCCACAGCGTCAAGGCCCAGGTCGAGATCGCCATGGAGTGGGAAGAGCTCTGGGGCATGGTCCTCGGCGACATCCAGAACGAGATGGACGACCTCTGTCGGCTGGTCTTTGAAATGGAAGAACGTCGCCACAAGTCCATCACCGGCGCTGCCGGTGCAGATGGTTCCGGTGTGGACATTGGGGATTTGGAAACGATTGTGGAGGAGTCGCAGCAGCAGCAGCAGCTCTCGCCAAACAACGCGGCAACACGGACCTCGTCCGGCAACAACCGCTACAGCATCCCCCTCTTCCCCGCCAGCCCCATGTCGCCCGATGCCCCGAGCTCGACGCCGACCATATCCCAGGACGACTCGAGCCTCCTAGCTCTGTTTGCTCGCATGCAGCCGCTGCGCGCTTCTCTGGATTTCCTGCCTATGCGTCTCTCCGTGTTCGAGACCCGTGCCTCTTCGTGTTTTCCCACTGCCTGCGAGGAGCTGGAGATGCGCCGTTCCGGGCTAGACGGCAGCTACAAAAAGCTCGAGAAGGACGCCGAATCCCTGCGGAAAGAGCTGGGCGAGGATCGCTGGGTGACGGTGTTCCGGGGCGCTGCTCGCCAGGCGCAGAAGATGTACGAGTCTGTCGAGCGCAGCGTGGCCAAGCTGAAAGAGGGCCTCGATGCCGGCATGCACCTCACCAATCAGCCGGTCATGGTGAAGAAGATTGAGAGCTACGAGACTAAGAAGACGCACTACGGCCCGGCTATCGAGCGCGTCCTTGCCATCATTGACAAGGGCGTGAAGGACCGCCTTACGCTAAACGGCGAGATTCTGCGTCTGCATGCCGAGCTGCAGTCGCAGTGGGATGAGCTTCGAGACCGCATACATGATCTCGATTCGGCGCTGGAAGAGCTCCAAGCAGACGACAGAAAGAACCAGCAGCTTCGCGACTCTATCTCCAGCATGCTCTCCAACGACCGTTCTACAATCGGAAGCGGCCACGACACGCCCCAGAGCTCGCCGCCGTCGTCAGTCATCATGTCTACGCTGGGTCTAGAGAGCAGCAGCAGCAAGCGAATTGCTGCTGCCCACGCGGACATGAAGGGCACCCCCACTGGCAACAGGCGCCAATCGCTCTTGGGCAGCCACCTTCCACAGCCTGCGAACCGGCGAAGCGTGTCGTCATCTGCCGCCATGGCTGCTGCGGCAGCCCACGCCCGAAAGCCGCTCTCGCGGTTCTCCAGCTCATTTGGCCCCGGTACTCGCGCCGGCAGCTCCCTGTCATCACCGAGCCGTGAGGGGTCCGTGACCCCTGTTGGCAAACGGCTGTCCCAGTACACTCACACGTCTTCTACCGTGGCGGACAATCGTCCCCGGTGGAACACCTCCACGACGGGTGTTGATACCGGCCACAACTTCAAACCGCTGACCCTGACGACGCCCAGCCCGTACGCGAAGACGCCGCCCAGCGCCCGCCGATCCATATCCTCGCTCGTGAACACACCCCGATCTGCCTCAAGCCTCCACACCAAGCTGCCCATGCGCAGCCCACTGGGACGAGCCGCGTCATCGTCACCGGCTCCCGAAGGGACGCCTTCGCGGGACCCGCCTGGCTTCCGCGACGCACCGCCCTACCGGCCGCCGCCTCGCCTGGCTGCGCACGCGACGACTTCGGGCCTGGGCAACCGCCGTGCTTCCTTGCAGCCGCCCCGGTCCAACGAGTCGTCTCCCAACTTTGCGCAGCGCCCTGCCAGCTCTCTCGCTACGTCCAGGAGGAATAGTTTGCTTCCTGCACCGCGGAAGGGCAGCGTGTCGGGGCGGGCATCACCGCAAGCCATTGCCGGAGCGCGATCGGCTATGCGCAACAGGGCCGTCGAGCAGAAGGTTGACAGCAAGCCAAAATGGAGGCCTTGATACTCCTTTTTCGCTTTCCTTACAATATAACTGAAAGCCCAAAAAATAGCGAACGTCTTTGTTGCCTATTTGATATTTTTTTCATAATATTTTTTTTGGCCTGATTCATCTTGACGACAACGCTGAGAGCGGGTTTACAACCAAACGCAACTCTTCTTTTTTGCTTTTTGGCTTTTTGCTTTTATTGGTTTGAGTTTCGTTTCATTTTGAAAAAGGAAATACCCCCCCAAGAATAGGACGGGATGGGGGAAACGTGGCCGTTCGTTTTTTTTTCTTGATTTGGAAGCCAGATATCACAGATTTTTTTCCTCATCTTTTTTTAGTAGTCTTGCACGCCCTGGCGGTCGGCGTTTCTATTCTCTCTCCTCTTCTTCCTCCTTTTCCATTTATTACTTCTATTTTTCATAGCTTTTCATTTCCTTTACGAAAGGTATGGGAAAGGGGAGTGCGCAGGGACAAGAGCAGCAGATACATGATGGCCATGTAGCAATAAGAAAAGAAACTGTTTCAGCAAGCCTCTGTTTGATATTGCTTTCTTTTTTGTTTCTCGCCACCAATCTCTCCCTCCATGCTCGAACCCTACATCCTTTTTTCTCGTTTCTGTTGCGGAGCCTTGCTTTTGTTGTGTACGATATACCAGAAGAGAGCGATCGTCTTGATGGAAAGTTGTGTGAGTTGGCTAGGGGGGAGAAGGCATCTGAGCTTTCGCCGCAGCTTTTTTATATATAAAAAGAAGAAAAAATTGTAACAAACAAACAAGTCCCTTTTTCTATGCATTGCGCATCGTGCCTGTGAAAACAAAACAAGAAAAAATGCCAAAATAGAACAACAGACTCATGTGAACAATGAACATGTACTTGATGCCAGTAAATATATGCTAATGTCTTTCTTGCTACAGTTTATGCCGTACGCCTACCGAGCTGCACCCCTGTTCTCTTTTGCTTCTGTATCTGACTTTGTTCAATCTTCGACAATGTCGCTTGTTTATTTTTTTTCCCCCATTACATGGACGCCGTGCCTAACAGATGAAAAAAAGAAAGAAAAAGTGCAAAAACGCCATTACGAAAAACAGCAGATGATGCTATGATGCAGAAGGCGAAACTTGGAAAATGAGAAAAAAAAAAAAGGAACGGAAACAAACAACAAAACACCGAGCAACTCATAACGGCATCATCCCGATCCCGCTCGCACCACCACTAGCCCGACTGCTGCCGCCACCGCCGCCGCCCGATCTGCTGGCTGCCGTTGAGGCCGCGCCCGTGGACGAGCCTCCACCGCCTGCTGCCCGGCGTTTGGTCACGCCACCGCCGCTGCCACCGCCACCGCTAGCCTTCCGGAAGTAGCTGCCGCTGCCGCTTCGGCTGCCGCCACGGCGTGAGAAGGTCCGGCGACCTCCTCCGCCTCCGCCTCCGCCCCAGTTCTTGCGAGAGCCGCCACCGCTAGACCGTCCGCCGCCGCCGCCGCCGCCGCCGCCCGATTTGCCCGACTGGCTTTGGAGCGTCTCGAGCTGTGCGCGCCACTGCGCGGCTTCGCGCGATTCGGTCGCCGACAGGCCGCCGCCCGTGTTGTGGCCATCGCCCTCCTCTTCTGCTTCGCTTTCGTAGTCGTTCTCGTCGTTGCCGCGACCACGATCTTCCTCGTCGTCCTCATCTTCGTCGGAACTGATCAGGTCAACCACGGCGTCGAGGTCAGACCGCGAAGGAGCCTTTCCGCTGTTGGCCGGGCCGCCGCCGCCGCCAGCATGGCCGCTCCGCCGTGCTGCTGTCACTGGTCCCGGGAGAGGGCTCTCGTCGCCTCCACCACCGCCGCCGTCATCGTCGCCGCCGTAGCCCATCATCTCCTGGTACATGGAAAAGTACCGCTTGACCAGCGGCAAAAACCGTGCACCGTACCGCCGGACGTGGTCGGCGTCAATGTCCCGGATGCGGCGCATCTTGTCGAGCGAGTCGGTCCAGCCGATGGCCATCTCGCGCAGGTGGCTCTCGGTGAAGAGGATCCGCATGCCCTTCTCGTTGCGGATTTTCTCCTCCAGGCGCCGGGCCTCGTCGGCAAACGCGGCAATGATGTCGGCGTGGATCGGATCGACGTTGGCCTCCGCCAGCCGCGGGTCGCGCGCAATGGGCCCGCCGAGCTCTTCCAATCTCCGCTGCCGCTGCGGTGTCTGATGGCTCCTCTTCTGGCCGCGGCTCGTCTGGCCCGGGTCCTGGTGCGCATACGTCTGGACTTGCGCCTGTCGGGTTGGTTTGGCTCGAGAGGAGCGCTGCTTTGGCGGCGGGTCGAAGTCGTCGTGGTCGTCCTGTACCCCCTCCTCGGCCACGTCGTCGTCGTTGTCCGAAACCACAAAGTTGTCTTTCGCGTAGCCGTTTGCATGCATGGGTCCCTCGAAATCTTCAAACTCGGAGTCGCCGCCATCCCCTTCTTCATCGTCGTCGCCGTCGACTTCGGCTTGGTCGAGAACGGCTGCGGCCACGCCCTTGCGCTTTTTCTTGGCGGACGCCGCGTCGGTCGACGGGCCAGCCACGGCCTTGCCTTTAGCAGCCTTGCCTTTCCTGGCCGGCTTGTCGGTACCATCCGCCTTGTCTGCTTTGTCCCCGGCTTTGCTGGCTGCTGCTTTCGCCTTTTTGGCCGCCTTCTCTGTCACGGCAGCGGCTATGTCGCCGCCAACCTTAATGACGACTTGGAGCTTTTTCTTGCCGGAAAAGAAGTCTCTCGCGCAGTGGCCGAGCTGAGTATGGGTCGTCAGCATCGCTTCAAAAACGCAAAACAAAATAAAAAAGGTCGGACTCACGCTGAAATACTGGATGGCAATGTCCATCCTGTTCACCCTGTTCTCCTCCTTCAGAGCCGACTCGCCGAGAAGCCGGTAGATCATCATGTGGATCTCGTGCTTCTTCAGCTTCTTGGCAATGCCGTACACATTTTCCAGCGACGCATGCTCCGGCCGCTTCTTCCCCTGCAGGATGTCTCCGCACTGGACCATGGTGATGAGCCCGTACTCCTGCACCACGCGGAGGGCCGCCACGGCGTATTCGGTAAAGTCGGTGAGGTCGAACTTGCCGCCGCTCTTGCAGTTGTCGCAGGTGCTCTCGCAGCCGGCCTTGTCGAAGTCTTCGCCGAAGTAGCGGAGGATCTCGGAGCGGCGGCAGTCGCGCTTGTTCTCGCAAAAGTCCACCATGCGGTTCAGCATCTCCCGTTGGCGCTGCTTCTGCTCTTCGCTGGCGTCCGAGTCGGTGATGAATTTGCGCAGATTTTTGATATCGCCGTAGCTGAAGTAGAGGAAGCAGTCCGAGTGCGCGCCGTCACGGCCGGCGCGGCCGGTCTCTTGGTAGTATCCCTCGAGGCTCTTTGGCAGGTAGTGGTGGACGACAAAGCGCACGTCGGGCTTGTCGATGCCCATGCCGAAGGCAATGGTGGCAACAACCACCTTGATGCGCCCCTGCTGCCAGTCGCGCTGGATCTGGGCCTTCTCGTCGGCGCCGATGGCCGCATGGTAGTGGTGGGCAGAGATGCCAAACTTCATTCGCAGCTTCTCGGCGATGCTCACCGTCGACTTCTGCGAGAGCGTGTACACGATGCCGGTCTGGCCGCTGTACTGGGAGTTGATCAGCTCGGCAATGCTCTCGACGCAGCCTTTGCCCTTTTCCCGGATCTCGTAGTACAGATTGGGCCGGTTGAAGCTCTGGGAGAACACTTTGCAGCCGTCGATACTCAGGTTGTGCCTGATGTCGACGATGACATTGGGCGTCGCCGTCGCGGTCAAAGCCATCACAGGCACGCTGGGGAATTGGCGCCGAACGGTGCCCATGGCTTTATAGTCGGGACGGAAATCGTGGCCCCACTGGCTGACGCAGTGCGCCTCGTCGATGACGATGCGGGCCAGCTTTTTGTTTCGGTACAGCGTAGCGAGACCGTTACAAAACTGAGTGCTCTTGTTGACCATCTCGGGCGTCACGTAGAGCAGCTGCAGAAAGTGCTCGGGGTTGGGCTTGGAAAACAAAGCCAGCACAAGCTTGCGAGCAGCCGCCGGCGTGCTGCTGTTGAACGCACTTGCTGCAATGTTGAGCGCTTTCAGATGGTCGACCTGGTCCTGCATCAAACTGAGCAGCGGACTGATGACAATGGTGACGCCATGGGTCTTCCCGCTGCCGATGACGGCAGGTAATTGGTAGCAGAGGGATTTTCCGCCTCCGGTCGGCATGAGAACGAAGGCATCTCCGCCGGACAAAGTGGCATTGATGGCCTCGAGTTGGTTATGGCGAAAGCCGGACATGCGGAACCGGTCTTTCAAGGCTCGCCGAACGTCCTGGGACCACTGGAAGCGCATCAGCTCCGGAGGGATGGATGCCTTCTGGTTCGAGTTGGCAAGCTTCTTCAAAGTGCCCCGTGCCGGCTCCTTAGGAGGTGCAACCGCATTGCCAGAGGTAGGAACAAGAATTGGCCGTGAAGGCCCTGCCCGTCTCGAGCTCGTTTCTGCGCTGGAGGAATGCTGCATCTCAAAGTCTTCGGCAACTTGCAGCATCTCCACGTCGTCGCTGAAATCGCTAAAGAGATCGTGACCTCTGGCTGCGGCCGGTGGAGGCCGGGCGGGGCTTCTCCCGAAAGAATATCCATTCTGCGCCCTCGCTGCTCCTGGTCCAGAACTTGAACTAACGCCTGCGCCCGGACCGAAGTTAGAGTAGGACATGGGTGGCAAGTTCTCCATTTCTCTGAACAGATCTTCGTCGTCAAAGTAATCGGGTATGTTGTTGTTAGCACCCATGTATCTTGAGCTTGAGGAGTCGGCTTGGCGAGGCGCCGGGGGCGGCGGTGCTCGGGAAAACTCCTCGTCCCAGGACGCCGTTGGCCGTGTTGTTCGTGGCGGCGGCATCTGTGTTTGAAGAACAATCTGAGAGGGACTCTCAGACACGATCGTATTGTTTCGAGACAGCATTGGCGGCACATAGCCGTCGGGGTGTTGGGTAGCCGGAACGACAATGTTGTGTGGGCTGCCGGCCTCGAAGTCCGATGGACAGCTTGCCGGGTCGATGCCCGCAGCAGATAGCTGCGCACGGAGTGCGTCTTCGCGTTCCTGGAGCTCGACACTCAGTTCGTCCAGACGGGCCTCTTCGGCCTCGGTGTCTTGGTGGCTCTGGTACGCCTCGGTGATTGAGTGAAGCAGCGCTTCCTGGTCGTTGTACAGACTTGCATAAGACTGGAGCTCGTCGACCAAGCTGTCCAGCGTCTGCTTTTCATTCAAAAGAGGTCCCTTCTCTCCCTTGATCTGCAGTCGTCGCGCTGGCAGCCATTTTTCTCGAAGTGCCTTCATGTAGTCTGCCGTGTTCTGCCGGATTTTTTCGTCGACGCCCTGCTGTTTCCACCGCAGGGCGGGCCAGTATGTTAGGATGCTCGGTCTCTGCGTAGATTCCATATCTTCTTCGTCGCCACCCTCTGTTATGCGAGCTGGCCCCAGAGTTGTTGGTGTTGCGGCTGATAAGTCACTGAAAGCTGGTGCTGTGTTTTCTACGGCGTCCGTCTCCCCCTGCCCGCCGGACTCCATATCAATGTCGCCGCATTCTTCCGGTACCGGTTTTGCTGTTATAGGTGTCTTTGCTTCGCGTGTGACGGAGTACTTATTGGGCGTGTTCGCCACTCGCGATGCCGCCCGTTGTAAAGTAGGAGAATGCGGAGATGGCGGCTCATCTTCGTCTAGGGTAGAGTCGTTCGGACAGGTGACAAAGGAGGCATTGCGTGTCGGGGGGGTTACGAATTCGTCCTCGGAGTCCATGACCACATCGCTTCGTACAGACTCGCGCTTCTGCTTCTTCTTTGGCGTGACTGACTTTACAGGGGCCGGAGAGAGGGGTTCCACGGGTTTCAAAGACGACTTCTTCGGGGTCTTTGCCGGGGTCCGTCGAGCCATGGCGGGCGAAGACGCGCCCAAGCTAATGAGGTCGTTGACGTCCGGGAAGTCGCCAACACTGTCTGCGTCATCGCCATCTTCTTCCACCTTGCCCTGTTCTTCTTCGTCCGCTCTGGCTTTCCGCTTGCTGGCTGTGCTGTTCTTCGCGGGAGAGCCGCTCAGCTCGTCGCTCTTTCGCTTCTTAGCGCGCTTGGACACCGGCTCTGGCCGCGATGCGTAGTCCTCTCTCCATAGCCGGATGTCCTCGTGTGGTGCTCCGCCGGGAGACGAAGAGGACGGGGTGTTGTCGTCTGTGGTCAGGTCGACGATGGAGTCGAAGTCGTCGAGGTCAATGTCTGAGTCGAACGCGTATGGAGATGGGGCTGCCGGTGTCCTGGCTCTTTTCACGTGCGAAGAAGGTATTGCGGGCGTCGTCCTGCTGGGCGTCTTGGCCGAGCCTGCAAGGGCGCTGGTTTTGCCACGTGCCGGGGTGGAGAGACCTCTTGCCGCCGCGGGAGGAGCCAGCCGAGACTGTTGTGGCTGGATCTGCGGCTGCTGCTGCTGCAGCCTCCGGCTGGGGGTATCTGAAGCCATTGAGGTGGCCGTCGCAGAGATAGATGGCGGAAATGGCGGAAGCGGCGGCTGCCTGGTTGCCCTGTCCCCCGCTGCGTTCCTGGCTACCGCTGGAGAGCTCTGGTCTCTAGCATCGGGGTTGGCGAGCAGCGTCGGCTGTAGTGACTGGACGAGCGTCGTGCCGGTCGAGACAGGAGTCGGCAGTCCAGCGGCATTCGAGGCACGAGGCGTTGCTACGGCTTTTGCTGTCAGGCTGCTGCTGGGCGGAGGGGGGTCTTTCCGGAACGACGATATGAGAGCCGCGGTTGTGGGCGAGTAGGACGTGGACGCCGGCGTCAACAAGGCCGATGAAGACGGCCCGGAAGGCCGCGCTAGAGACAATGGGCCCGTCGAAGAAGACGACGACGACGAAGCAGAAGACGCGGCCGGGCGTGTCGCTTGCGGGTTCCGTAAGAGCCAGGGCAACTGTTCGGCGAGGTTGTTGAGCGTCATGAAGCCGGGGTCGCGGAACGGCCGTCCCAGTGACTGCCGACCGACATGGGAGTTCTGTGGCCGTGGGAGCTCGCGAGGTTTAAATTGGATGCCGGCGAAGGTCGATTTCTGTCGATTTTCACGATTTGAATATGCGTGTGCTGCGTGTCGTGGTTCGTCCGGCCTGTCTCGTACCTGCCGGTTGTGCCTGGAGTGTGGCGGCGGCGTGTTTCTCCGACCCGCGATGAGCGCGTCAAGCTGTGCTAGTCGCGTAGTCAGGTGGTCCCGCCTTGTTGTGGCGCGTACCTTCCGCCAAAAAAGCCCCACCAGCGTCGCCCCAGGTATTAAGATACATACTCCGTAGCTCTTGCCGTTTCTGTGGATTTCTGGTGTGCACGCAATTATTTAATTCTCGACGACGTACAGATCTACAGCGAAAAGTCTACGAGCACGAGTTGCACAATGCACCGGGTGTCCATTTGAGATACAACGGCGTCTGCCGTCTATTAACATTCTGGGACTATGGTCTATCTGTATGAGCCACCCGTTTGTTATTGTTGCCCATAAATTGTTGTTCGTCGTCGTCATCAAGCAGGAAAGAGATATGCATGCTCTCATGAAAATCATCGAAGCGCTTTTGAAACGAAGAAAAGAAAAATAGAAGAAGAAGGAATAAAAGGAAGGAAATCAACGCCCATGCAGATTACGGCCCGTCTGTGCCGCTTCGATTTTCGTGCTGCAGATCGCACCCTCACACCTTGTCCGTGTTCACTTTCGGCTTCTCAGACTCGTTGAAGAGGTACATGAACGCCACGAGGGCCTTGCCGCCCGCCGAGATGAAGATGGCCACGGACGACCCCACGGTGCGGTAGATGGCCGCGCCGAGGAGAGCGCCGACCACGAGCGCCACAAGAAAGACGACGCGCCGCGTCCGCGGCCGGTTCTGGACGGTGAACAGCTTCGGGTCGATCAGCAGGTCGACCCACGCGGCGGTGGCCATGGCGGTGCTGATCTCGGTCATGGCCAGCGACCGCGACTGCACGACCTGGCTGCCGGCCGCGAAGGCTAGGAGGCCGATGACGGCGATGGCGCGGCTGCCCTCGAGGTCGATGCCGTACACGTACTGGATGGCGCCCGCCGCGAACACCAGGCAGGCCTGGAGCAGGTTGCAGGCGACGAGCCAGAGGCGGCAGCGCGGGCCGATGATGTGGCTGAGCTGGCCGGTCACCCAGCCGGCGGCGAGGAAGAAGCCCAGCGCAGCACCGATATTGGCTGTGATGAAGCTCACGCCGTTCAACTCGGGCATGACGAGGGCCAGCATCAGGAAGACGGTGTTGCCCGTCTGGTTCGAAGCAAAGCAGTGGTAGTCGGGGAACGAAACGGCATCTGGGAGGAGGACGAGAATGTCAGTCATGCGAGGCTGCCTTGCTTCGTTGAATCAGACAACCCAAGCGGGCGGCGTCGTCAAAACAGGGAACTCACCTTGCATGCCGGTGAAGATGGTGAGCATGATCAGCTCGGCCTCCGCCAGCAGCGTCGGCCGGATGGTGGCTGTCAAATGGTTCCAGACCGCACTTTCGCGCTTCGATTCGCTGGGTGTTGATGGCGAGACCGGCTGTGTCTGGCTCGCCGCGGTGTCTTTCTTTTCGCTGGCATTTGATGTAGACTCCTCGAGTGAGGACTGTGACGAGGCGTGCATGGTGAAAGACGGTGGAACGAACATCTCTTCCCGTGGATGTTGTGTGGTTGCCATACTGTGCGATGGTCGAGGAGGCCGAAAATAAGAGAAGTCTCGAAAACAGACTCGAACGAGAGTTGAATGCCGGAGGTGCAAACGAAGACGATGACGGAGTATACTTTTTTTTCTGGCAGTCCACGATGGGCTGTTCCGAGATGAGTAAGGGCAAACAGAAGGCAAAAACAAAAGCAAAAGACAAATAGAGGCAGCCAAGGGATCATGAACACTAAATAGGCCCATGGGCCACGAAAACCAGCAAAACCAGCAAAACCAGCAGTCTTGGAAGCGGCGTTGGCGACGGGCGTCGGCGGCCCCTTCCCACCCTTCCCATTTTTCTCCTCGTCTTGGCAGCAAGCCGTCTCTCTGTCTGCTCGTATAAGACACGGAGGCGAGGCCTGTCAGTGAGGCGAACGCTAGGCACCGGCTACGCGCAGCTCCACCCGAACCAACACTCTGGCCGATGCTGGGGCCGGCGGCGGGAGCGTCCGGCTCTCGGTGGCTCTGCACTGCGCTACGAGTCATGCGTTTTCGGTGGCCGACTGCGCACGGCGACATGACTCGAAGGCTAGCGGGAACAGACTGACACTAACATGATAGCAAGACGGCCGACCTGCGTGCCGTGCCAACGAAGCCATTGTTATCGGGTGTCTGGCTTGTGTTACAATTTCAGCATCCAACGACTACAACAGGAGGCCCGCAAAGATCCGCAGGAGCTCATTGGCCCGGGGAAGCTGGACGACAAGTGGACGACAAGAAGGTGGAATGTCTACAATGTCGTTGGTTGGCATCGTGTCCCGTCGACCGGGTCTCAAGGGGAGAGGCATCGACCTTGATTGGCAGGTGTGCATCCGTTCCGGCGCCGAGGAATACACCGCAGTGGCATTGGCGCCCAAGAGTGTGGCTCAGGGAAAGATAAGCGGAAAAGAGAGGGGGGACGGGAAGAGAATTTTTTTCTTGGTGTGCGCCTCCTGCAAAATTCGGCGAGGCACGGAAGAGTCGTGTCCGGAACGGCAGCCGTGGTTTACCGCCGGCGGTCGCGGCGGCTGGGACGTCTGGAGCCGAGGGCTTGGGCCGGTGTGGGCCTGAAACAGAGGTCTCATTGGCTGAGAGCGGAGCCTCCGACTGCCGTTTTGGGCCGACTGCCGTTTTGTCACGTGAGACTAATACGCTCTTCCGGTGACCACGGGGTGGAAGAGAGCCGCCGGCGACCGACAAGAGGAGGCACAGCTGCCGGGGTGGAAGCAGAAAAAGAGAAAGGAACACATGATGCAGCGATAACAGGACGCAACCACACGGCGGCAGTGCAACGCACCCGATGGTCGACATGTCGGCAGTTCTGCACCATATAGTATTCTACGGCAGAGCAGCCTTGTCTATATTGCGAGTCCAACGGGCTGGGACCAGCTGGATGCCAGTCAATGGGAGGATTCCGTTTTGAGTCGGAAAATGTGGTTGACAATGCGATGATGATCTTGCCAACACGAGACTATACATGCGTCTGCCGTTGTCGGGAGACAGCAGACGAGCCAAGCTACAGTATACTCCAACAAGCTTTTCTCAAATGGACTGCCACGAATTTTCTCTTCTGCGGCGGCTTCGAAAAGAAGAGCGAGCGGCCCGGACGGCAAGTGCTCTAGTATGTGGACCTGTGCGGAACTCGGACAGCTAGTAGCGAGGCAGAGTACGGTCAGACTAACAACTGCCGCACCCAGCATGCCGAGTAGATTTCTGTCTAACACAAACATGAGCACTGGAGGCTGGAGCATTAGCATAGGCTTGACTAGCCATGCAGAACAAGTTACTGTGTCGTTTCACTGAATATCTGAACAATATCTGGTAGTACAAGAATCGACCTGCCGCGCTCAACGAGTAGAATAGCGAGCACGACGGTTCGCAAACTTTTCGATATTAGATATTCTAGCAGGACGGAGCACATCTAGAAACAGAACTTGAGATAATTGCCCATTTATTCACGTTCAACTGTGTGCAAGGCACGTTGAGAAAAACATCCTCCTCACGCAGAGTGTCTGCAAAGAGCACAGTATTTCTGATTATGTAAGTCGAAGGACCCGCTCGGGCCTCGACCCGATAACAGGCCGCCTTACGCATTTCCGTTGCTCATCCACTAAGCCCAAAGGGGAAATCGCCTGTAAGCCTCTTTTTTCTCTGCTTCTCGTTCCTGGGCGGATCACCGAGCCCTTATCAGTACTAAACAGGAGCACACCTATGTACCCCGGACCAGACTCTTGAGCCCCAGAAGCCCCAGAATCCCGGGGGCAGCTAACCAGAGACGACAAGAACTATGTACTCCATACTCTGTTCTCCTCAGCCAGCTACAACACCCCTGGATTCCGGAGCATCCCAACAACAGGGCTGAGAGATAAGAAATCCTAGGGAGAGGTCGACAGCGGTCGCGCCCTTCACGACCGGACGCGCCACGCATCTTTCCTGTTTTCGATAAAAAGGGGCCCTTCTCCAAAGACGGCGGACACTGGTCTGTACAACGACGGTTTCTGTTTTTGTCTCCGGCCGATCTCTGGCCGTCGCCACGTCCAAGCTGTCCAGGGCCACATCACACCCCCCCGTTTCTCCCGGACTCAACCATGTCATAATAGCACACGGCTACGGCTGCCTCTCATCCGACTCTGCGAATTCTCTGAACTCGGGTTGCCCATCATGGCTCAGGGCTTCCGGTTTGCCGATCTGTATCGGCCGCCCGACCTGAACCCCATCAGCAGGAAAGCCCGCGCCATCCCCGTCCTCAACCCCATCAACATGTACGGCCGAGTCTTTTTTCTTTCCTGGTTCGCCTTCATGGCTGCTTTCTGGGCCTGGTATGCCTTTCCGCCGCTGGTACGTTCTGCTCTCCCTCTCCGTATTGTGCGAAACTGTTGAGACTGACTGACGTGCCCGCCAGCTGACCGTCACCATCAAAGCCGACCTCAATCTCACAGCCGCCCAGGTCGCGAACTCCAACATCGTCTCGCTGTGTGCTACGTCAGTACCACCTATCGCCTTGACAGAAAGTATGCCGTTTTGCTAACACAAGACAGGCTCCTCGTCCGTGTCGTGGCCGGCCCGCTCTGTGACCTCTTTGGCCCCCGGAAGGTCTTTGGCGGTCTTCTGCTGCTCGGCGCCGTCCCCACCGGACTCGCCCCGCTGATCCGCAACGCCACCGGGCTCTACCTGGTCCGCTTCTTCATGGGCATCCTCGGCGGGTCCTTCGTCCCGTGCCAGGTCTGGACGACGGCGTTCTTCGACAAGAACGTGGTCGGCTCGGCAAACGCCTTGACCGGCGGCTGGGGCAACGCCGGCGGCGGCATCACCTACTTCATCATGCCCGCCGTGTTCAACTCCCTGGTCGACCACCGGGGGTACGGCGCCGACACCGCTTGGCGCCTCACCTTTCTCGTGCCGCTCGTCGTGGTGCTGGCCGCCGGGGCGGCACTGCTTCTCTTGTGCCCCGACACGCCGGACGGCCCGTGGGCGGAGCGACAGGCGCACGCGCAGCAGCACCTGGCCGCGCACCGTGTACGTGTGGAGCAGGACCCTGCTCTTGTTGTTGGTGGTGACGGTGGTGGTGGTGATGGTCTCTCTGCCGAAGCCGTTGAGCTGTCTGACCAGCCCGCGAGCTTCAGCGACGATAAGTTCGCACAGGTAGCGCAGGCGGGCAGCGGCGACACGACGGACAGCGCATCCGACCACGAGGCGCGCCTGTCGAGCGCCGAGATGCTGGCGACGGCCCGCGGCGAGATCGTCGTCGCGCCCACCGCCCGCGAGGTGCTGCACGTCGCCGTCTCGCGGCACACGTGGGCGCTGATGCTGTCCTACATGTGCTCGTTCGGCGCCGAGCTGGCCATCAACGGCACCCTGGCCGCCTACTACCTGCACAACTTCCCGCGCCTCGGCCAGACGGGCTCCTCGTCGTGGGCGGCCATGTTTGGGTTCTTGAACTTTGTCACGCGGCCGCTCGGCGGCGCCGTGGCCGACCTCTTGTACCACGGCAGCCGCCAGCGCAGCCGAGACGCAGGAGACGCATTGCGGCACCAGCACAGCCTGTGGTGGAAGCGGCACTGGATCACGACCTGCGGCGTCCTCGCCGGCCTGGCGCTCGTCGTCGTCGGGCGCGTCGACCCGCACGACGAGGCCACCATGTTCGGGCTGGTGGCGCTGTCCGCGGTGTTCCTCGAGGCCGGCAACGGCGCCAACTTTGCGCTCGTGCCGCACGTGCACCCGTTTGCCAACGGCGTCGTGTCAGGCCTGGCGGGCGCCGCGGGCAATCTCGGCGGCGTCATCTTCTCCATCATTTTCCGGTTCACCACGACGACGACGGCGGCCGGACTAATCGCAGACTACGCCAAAGCGTTCTGGATCATCGGGGTGATCCACGTCGCCGTGAACGTGGCCGTCAGCTGGATCCCGCCCATCCCCAAAGACCAGATCGGCGGGCATTAAGAGACGAGGCCATGCTTCACTCCTCTCTTCTCCGCGTCGTTTCTGCAATGTTAGATTTTAGATTTTATTTTCGTTAGATACCCGTTCTGTTGCATTGTCCTGGAAGACATGGCGCCCTGTTCTTTATCATACAGAACTGCTAAATTATACATAATAGATTCTTTTGCTTTCCTTTTCATCTCTCCTCGTCAGCTTTCGACACCTTGCTTCCGTCCTCCCCCTCCACAATCTGCAGCTGCCCGTGCGCGTCGTACCCGACCCGGCCCTCGTTGACGGCACGCCGCAGCGCCTCGCGCAGCACCGTCCGCTCGCCCGTCCGCGGGTCCCAGTCCCAGCCCTCGCGCATCCACATCCACCGCAGGCACGCCCGCAGCTCCTTGTCGCGCGGCAGCACGCGCATCCACTCGGGCTGGAAGGTGCCGCTTCCGTTGTAGCCGCCGCCGCCGCCGCCGCCTCCGCCATAGTCGTCGCCCTTCCAGTCCGTCGACCGCCCCAGCAGGGCGTCCCGGCAGAAGATCCGCCACGAGTCGACGGCGTACGCGCCCTGCGTCAGGTGGCCGATCTCCCACTGCGAGTCGGCTCCCACGTCCTCTTCGGCCCGGCCCAGGCCCTCCGGCGGCTGCGGATAGTTCTTGACCGTGGAGCAGACGCCCGGCCGCGGCGGCTGCGCCAGCCAGCGCCGCGCGTACCGCTGGACGGCGGCGCAGCGGACGGTCGCCATGCCCAGGTGGCGCATGGCGGCGACGAGGTCGCGCGGGTCGGCGTCGGCGAGGGCCTGCGGCGTCGGGTAGCGGTCCTTGACGGCCCAGAAGACGGGCAGTGAGACGCGGCCGGCGACGCGGACGAGAAACACGAGGGCGACGAGCAGCCAGAAGGGGTCGCGGGCCAGCTGCTCCTGGACGAGGCCGAAGCGCGGCGCGGCGAGGGGCGTAAAGGGCAGCGCGGAGACGGCGCCACGGCGGGAGCGGAGCTGCTTTGTCGGCGTTGTCGAACTCGAGCAGCCGTCGTCGTCGCCGCCGCCGCCGTCGTCTTCAGAGCTGTCGCCATCCTCGTCACTGCCTCCCTCTTTCCGCGAAGGCGGCGTAAAAAAGTAGGACGTCGTTTCTCGTTTTCTCTTGGGCTGCGGCGTGCTCCGCTTTGACGGCGACGACGTGGACGAGAAGCATGCCGGCGAGCGCGGTGCTGAAGGCGATCTCGCCGGAGATGCTGCAGGTTTTGCTGCGTCGTCCGCCCTTGGTGATTTCAAAGGTGACGGGTTTCTCGCGGCCCTAGAGAGGGCTATGTCTACTGCGCGTCCATCCAACACACTGCCAATGTTCTTTGCATTTGGTGAAGTTCCAGCTGCCAGCGCCGCTGTCTCAGCATCGCCAGTATCAACGCTGTCCTCGGTGTTGCGTTTTGGCACTGATGGTTCTGCGCTCCCATTTAAGACAGTTCGCCTTGTGTAGACAGCCACCGTCCTCGCCGCTGTTCGGATAGGCATACTTGATGCTGCTCCTGAAGGACACTCCGCAGCCGTAGGTTCACCTCCGTCTTCAACGCCGTCCTCTTCCTCGTCGTGATGGCCGGCAGACGACACGCCGTCGTCGTCAGCGAAGAAAGGCGAGACGCCTGCATCCAAGTCGATGTTCAGATGGGCATGCTTGTGGTACTTTTCCGCCCTCCTCCGCGTCCTCTTTGACTTGCCACTCTTGTCTTTCTTCTTGCGTCGTCGTTCGCTGGGCGATGAGATGGGGCCCGACGGCGCGTTCTCCGCTTCTCTGGCGATCGCCCTCGCTGCGGCGCGGTCCTCGATATCGCAGAGTAAATCGATCTCGTCTTGGGGCACGGTGCCTGAGGCGAGCAAGTCGGCGAGAAAGGCGCGCGAGTCCGGATCATCTGCCACGTCGAACGCTGCGAGGAGGTCGTTTGCGGCGTCGAGGCTGAGGCTGGAGGCCGCAGAGACGCCATCCACTGCTTCCTCCATCTCGGTAGACTTTTTTCAGGAGACGAACAGGTGCATTTTGGGCGTTGAATGTCAATCGGTGCGGTTTGATGTGGCTCTGTATGGCTTTGTTTGGCTTTGTTTTGCGTGGTGATGATTTTTGTGTAGGTTAAAGGAAGTCTGCAGTTTTGAGGGGCAATGCTAAGACTGAGAAAGGCCCAAGACAGAGCGCAACAAAGCACCGAGCCCGTCTCGTCGGCCCAGCAAAATCTGTCGAATTCGTGTTCGCGTCAATACACGCCCGTTGCTGTCGATGTGACCATTGAGACAGCTTTATATACCTCGACTTTTCCTCACCTCGGCTTCGCTTTCGAATTCTAGATAGACTGTATTGCCAGAAGGAAAAAGGAAAGGAAATATATAGCTAAAAGGTCAAAAAGCATAAATCTTCAATTTATATTGGTTACGACTCCAACTTCTCCTCTCTCTCTCTCTGCTGCTTGCTGCTCTCTCGCCCTCCCGAAACCACGAGGCCGCCGTCTATATAAAAACGATCAAGAAGAATGGTGTTTCTGTGGCCGCTCTTTTTAATCTTCATGCACAATTCCCCAGTCCTCTGTCTCTGTTTATATGATGAAAAATGGATTTTTCTCTTTTTATGATTAAAGATACACAGTTAAAAGACAAGGCCGAGATCCTCGCGAAAAGGAGGCCTCGCTTGTCTTTCCCCAACAGCCCGGCACCACCCGGCCAACCAGCTTAAACAAAAAAAGACACCAAGATCCCGGTTCCCCAACCGGGACACGCTCTCTCTCCATTCCGCTCCTCTTGTCGTTTTTTGTGTGTTTTTTGTGTGTTTTATTGGTTTATCTCTCTCTCGTCGGATGTTGTTCAAAAATAGGCGGGAGAAGGGGGGGGGGAGATAAAAGAGACGACGAAAACGGCCGTCGCCCTTTAGTGGTGGCCAGACGAGCCCTTGGGCGGGTCGTAGATGACCTTTCTGGACTTGAGCCAGGCCCACTTGTACCGCTTGACCCAGACGCTGAGGGCGAACAGTACCGACGTCACGACGAGCACCTTCATGCCCATCTTTTTCCGGTCGTCCATCTCGGGCTCGGCCGCCCAGTTCAGGAACTCGGTCACGTCCTTGGCCATCTGCGAGGTCGACGCCGGCGTGTCGTCCTCGTACTCGACGAGGCCGTCAAAGAGGACGCGGGCCATGGCGATGCCGGTGCCCGGGAAGTAGGGGTTGAAGTTCAGGCCGGCGCCGATCTGCGCACCGGCGGGGGGCTCCTCGGGGTAGCCGGTCAGGAGCGAGAAGACGTAGTTGCAGCCGGCGTGGCGGCCCTTGATGATCAGGCTCAGGTCGGGGGGGAGGGCGCCGGCGTTGGCGAAGCGGGCGGCCTCCTCGTTCGGGTACGGGTCGGGGATGTAGTCCGACAGCTTGCCGGGGCGCTTCTCGATGTTGCCCTCGTTGTTGGGCTCGGTGTCGTACTCGTTCTCCTCGGCCAGGGCCTTGGCCTCGTCGACGGTCAGGATGGCGCCGACCAGGGTGCGGTAGGGCACGCGGCTGAGCGAGTGGCAGGCCGCGCAGACCTCGCGGTAGACCTGGAAGCCACGGCGGAGACTGCGGGTCGCTGTCAGCGGGAAGGCCACAGACGGCGGTGGGCATAGGGGAGGGACAGGTTTGACTTACGCCTGGTGGTCATAGGTCTTGAGGAACTGCTTGTGGACCCAAGGATACTCAGTGGCGTGCAGGCTGGGGAAAGAAGCGAGAGTTAGCGGGCGTGTTCTCAGTAGCAAGGCGTTCCGACAGCAATCCAGCACCCAATTGCCTCGATTCCACCCATGTACGGTCGCCGGCGACGGTCCGTGGGTGTGTCGCCCCGTCCCGGTCATCCGACCTGGGTCGTCCTCCATCCCGGACCGGCGTGCCCAAAACCCCTCGGCAGAGCCATCATCCAAACGCGTGCGCACTTACCCTTCCTCTGCAGGTGTCATGGCCTGGGCGGTGGGGCCATAGAGATGGTAGTACCAGGCGATCGAGCCGACGGCGACGGCAGTGGACGCGGCGGCAGCGACGTTCAGGCGCAGGGGCGAGGCCTCGGCAGCAGCTCCGGAGCTCGTGGAAGCGGCACGCTAGAGGACACAAAAACAGTCAATTGAGGGCTCTCGATAGGAAGGCCATTGTGCCATTGGGCCGTGCCGGGCGAGCGACCGGTCCTGGGCCGCCCGACACCTCGGAACACGAGGCAGCAGAAGCCACCAGCACAGTAAGGGAGGAAGCAGGGCTGACCTTGGCGGCGTTGTTGAGGCCGGCAAACGCCCGCGTTGGCCGCAGGCAGGACCTTGCGAACATGTCGGGCGAGCTTCTCGTCGGCGGCGGGAGGGTATCGCAGGTGGATTCGCGAGGCAGTCGGGTGCCAATGTCGGAGATGGCGATGGGGCGGAGGGGGGGGCGGAGGGAGAGAAGCGAAGCAGGATGCGGTGTATTATGGTGCCTCAGACCATTTGAAGCCAAAGGAATTTTCGAAAATTGCCTGGGCGGAAAGCGAGAGAGAAACGGGCGCCGCCAAAAAAGCAGCATAATTCCGGTTTAGCCCGGCGCTCATTGGTCGACCCGGCAGTAGCTCCTGTCACGGGGACGCGCACGTGAGAGTCTCGGGCCAAGGGCAATTAATCGCTCACCACAAGAAAATGGCGAAAAATAAATATGAGCAAAAGAAGAGCGGCGGCACCCCGGTTTCTAGCGAGGGCGAAAACAGCTGTGGAGTGCTGGATGGGCCTCCTGCTAGCGCGCCGACCTTGGCCGTGTTCATATTACCTTTTCCAGGATCTTGCAGCGAACGACATAGACCTGTTTGCGGCTGTACTTTCTTTTCACATGACAGAGAACGACAGAGCGAGGTAAGATGCAGCTTGATATACGCGTGGAACGAGAGGTGATGCCCAAAAAAAATACAGATACAAAACAGTACGAACACCCAGGATGGAGCTTTTGAAGAAACCCGGTACACTTTTCCGCCAAACGCCTGGGCCGTGATTGTGATCGGGACCGTGATGGTGGTCGTGATGGTGGTCGTGATCGTGGGGTCTGCAGCTGGCCCGGCCCGAGAGACAGCTGGTAATACGACGAGCATCGCCCCAGGAGAAGAGTCTCATTTCTCCTCGGCATGGCCATTGCGGCTCGCCGCCTCTCTCCGCTGCTTGACGGCCGTCGCCAGGACGTTGAGCACGTCGACGGTGTCGTCCCAGTGGATGCAGGCGTCGGTGATGCTGACGCCGTATTTCAGGCCGGCCTTGCCCTCCTTGGGGACCTTCTGGTTGCCTGGGAATGGTTAGTGTGCGTCGACGGGGGAACTGGAGAACTGGAAAAGCGGAAAACCGGAACCTACCCTCGTTGATGTTGCTCTCGATCATCACGCCCATGATGGCGTCCTCGCCGCCGGCGATCTGGCCGGCCAGGTCCGCCGCCACCTTGGGCTGGTTCTTGTGGTTCTTGAGCGAGTTGCCGTGGCTGCAGTCGACCATGAGGCGCTGCGGCAGGCCGCTCTTGGCGAGCGCGGCCTTGGCGTCGGCGATGCTGGCGGCGTCGTAGTTGGTGCCCTTGGTGCCGCCGCGCAGGATCACGAAGCAGTCCTCGTTGCCGACGGTGCCGACGATGGACACGACGCCCGGCTTGGTGACGGACAAGAAGTGGTGTGGGTGCTTGACGGCGCCGATGGCGTCGATGGCGACGCCGAGCGTGCCGTCGGTGCCGTTCTTGAAGCCGACGGGGAAGCTGAGCCCGCTGGCCAGCTCGCGGTGCAGCTGGCTCTCGGTGGTGCGGGCGCCGACGGCGCCGACGGACAGCAGGTCGGCGAGGAACTGGGGCGAGATCGTGTCGAGCATCTCGCTGGCGATGGGCATGCCCTTGGCCGTGAGGTCGACGAAGAGCTGGCGCGACAGGCGCAGGCCCTTGTTGATCTGGAAGCTGTTGTCGATGTCCGGGTCGTTGATCAGGCCCTTCCAGCCGACGGTCGTGCGCGGCTTCTCGAGGTACGAGCGCATGACGATGAGCAGCTCGTCCTTGTGCTGCTCCTTGGCGGCGACGAGCAGGTCACAGTACTTGAGCGCGGCCTCCGGGTCGTGGATGGAGCAGGGGCCGATGATGACGAGCAGGCGGTTCAGCGGATCGCGGCCGTTGACGACGGCCTCGACCTGCTGGCGGCCCTCGAGGACGGTGCGCTTGGACTCGGGCGTCTGCTTGATCTCGTGCTGGAGCAGATCGGGGGGCGTGAGCGGGTTGTAGCCGCGGACTGGGAGGGGAGAGAGGGGGGGAACCGTTAGACATGCACAAAGAGAAGATCTACAGGAAAAGAGCTGCAGAGACAGGGCCGGGGGGAGCTCACTTCGCCAATCTTCGCTCTCGGCGCGGTTGCCGACGCTCTTGTTCTGGATGTAGAAGGACTGGCGCATGGGCGGTTAGCGGCAGCCACGGCGAGACGGCCCCTGCAAGCGGGAGGGAGGAAGAGAGACAGCTCGACTTACAGACATGGCGAGGACGGGTATCCTGAGCAGCGAAGTGCTGGAAATAGCGGAAATGCTGGCAAACGGGGAATCGGGGAAGAGGCTGTCCAGCAAGTGGAGACGCTGCGAAGCTGTGAAGCTGTTCGGAGGAGTATCAGACAGCTGCAAAGGAAAAAAAACGTTCTATTCACACCGCAATGCGTCGAGAGGTCAAAGAGTCAGAGAGAACGTCAAAGAGAAGAACAAATGAAAGGCTCCTTTTTTTTATTGCCCGTTGCCCAAACTTTTTTTGCTAGCCCGTAGTTCTTTATTGGAGGGGTCGATTGGGTCAATTGGCGATTCCAGGCGTGACTCAACGCTGCAGGACGCATTAAAAAAAAACATTAAAAATGGGATGACCTAGCAAACGCAGCGCGCCACTCACATGTGGCGGATTAGTGGGGTGGCAACGGGAAACCCGTCGCGCGGGAATGAGGTCTCTGGTACAGCGGCGAGCCAATGACAGCGGGCGGCTTGCGGGTACCGTTGACACGTGCAAGCCGGGCCCTGTTTCTCCATTTCGAGACGCCCGCCAGCAAGCTCGGAAGCGAGTCAAACGGCACATGTTCTGCGATGTAGCTGTTGAGTGGTTGCTTTTGTTTCTGTCGATCTGTCTGAGGGCCCTTGGCGTCTCAAAACGCGGATGAACAGACCGTCGCCATCGTGATGGCTCAACGACCTTGGCCAGGCTACGTTTTGATTGCTCTCGGGGTATCTGCCCTTCCTTATCTGCTCTCTCCAAGTCTACGCTTCCCTAAGCCCTTTCTAGTGTACGTCTTTGTCTGTGTGTTTGTTGTCTGCCCTTGTCTGCCCATGTCTGCCCTTGTCTGCAACGCCCTCACTCCTCCTTCGAGCCCTGCACGGCGCCGTTGAGCGCGCGGTAGAGCCTCTTGAGCACCACGGTGCTGCCGGTCATGAGCACGGCCGAAAAGGCAAACAGGAAGACGCGCTGCTGCGTGGTGAGCAGCTGGAAGATGGGGTACGGGTAGCTGCGAGGGTTGGCTGTTAGCTGAGGAGCTGGAGAAGCAGGCAGAAACACAGAAACACAGAAACACAAAAACACAAACGCACAATCCGTTGTAGCTGTAGCAGTACTCCACCCACGCCCAGTAGAAGAACGCGATGCACAGGCTCAGCACCATGGCCTCTTGCACGCGGATCGTCCACGGCGGGCTGAACAGCAGCAGGTCCGCCGCCAGGAACAGCGCCGGCGCCAGGTGGAAGCCCGCGTCCGGCAGCAGCGGCAGCACCACGTCCATCTCCGGCGGGTACACCAGGTCCTTGTCGATGGTGCGCAGGCCCCAGTACAGCACGCTGATGAGCACCTCGAGCGGCGCGACGCAGACGGCCAAAAAGTTCTTGGCCTCGAACAGCTCCCGCGACAGCGTCAGGTCGGCGGCGTAGCCGACGGCGAACGTGGCCAGCGAGAGGGCGAGGCCGAGGATCGTCAGGAACTGGAAGTCGCCGCCCACGCTGCCGACGGGGCCCTGCGGGAAGTGCTGGAGGTAGGCAAAGGACGCGAGGAACGAGCCGATCCCGGCGAGGTGCAGCAGAAACGAGGCCGAGCGTGCCGGCGACGCCAGGCGCTGCAGTGGGTGTCTGTAGGCTTCCATGGCGGCGGAGGGGGCGGCGAGCGAGAAGAGGCGCGGTCGAGTGACAATGAGATCGAGAAAGAGTGTATCGCGTTTGGCGAGAATGGGCGAGCTCACATCTTGCTGTCGAAGCCGAGCAAGGGAGGAGAAGAACAGGACAGCTTGGCACGTTTTGGCGGAATTCGATTGCGCTGGTTTTATACCGTCTGGCATTCCTGACGTCGTCAGCGGGCTTCAGCGACCCACTCTGCTACCATTAAGGGGGTACAGGCGGGCACCCCGCTATACGTGCCGGCGCGGCTGACGGCCGGCCTAGCCAACATATTTACTACAGGCAGAAAAGTTTCGACGTCCACTCCCCGACCACAGCCTCGACCGCAGCCTCGACCACGACTGCTCTCCCACCACCGCCACCACCACACATTCCCCGGCCGCCCAGCATGGCGGACGAAGCGCCGAACGACGGTGCCGAGGCCAAGTCGAACAAACGAAGCCACGCCGAGTTCTCTGAGCAAGAGGCGAGCGCGAAAGACAATGGTAGGCGCAGAATCATCGCCGGAAAACAGACGCGGCATCGGGACCATGAACACTAATGTTGCTCTTGCCTCTAGGCTCCGACTCCAATTCCGACGCCGAGTCCGACTCCGACGACGACATGGGCCCGCAGCTGCCCGCGGCGGCCACCGCCGCAGCCGCGCCCAAGAAGAAGCGGCGCATCCTGAAGCACGAGAAGCTCTTCGTCTCGGCGCTGCCGACGGCGCGGCGCTACTCCAAGTCGCTGATGCACAAGGAGCAGCTGTCGTTCCTGACGCTCACGCCGGGCACCGACTTCTTGATCACCACGTCGGTCGACGGCGTCGTCAAGTTCTGGAAGAAGGTGGCCGAGGGCATCGAGTTCGTCAAGCAGTTCAGCGCGCACGAGGGCGCCATCGCGTCCGTGTCCGCCAGCCGCGACGGCCGCAGCTTCGCGTCAGCGGGCGCCGCCGACAAGACCGTCAAGATCTTCGACGTCGCCACCTTCGACCTGCTGTCCATGATCGCGCTCGACTTCGTGCCGCGCTGCGTCTGCTGGGTGCACCGGCGCGGCGCGTCGCTGCCGCTGCTGGCCGTCGCCGACGCCGACTCGCCGGCCATCCACATCTACGACGGGCGGGGGGAGGCGGGCCTGGCGGGCGGCCTGTCTGGCGCGCCTGCCCCCGACGCCGCGCTCCAGAAACCCATCCACACCATCGCCGTCATGCACCGCAGCGCCGTGGCGCTGATGGCCTACAACGAGGCGTACGACTGCGTCGTGTCGGCGGACGCCGGCGGCATGATCGAGTACTGGCGGCCGGGCGGCAGCTACACGAAGCCGGACAACGTGTTCCGGCTCAAGAGCGCGACGAGCCTGTTCGAGTTCAAAAAGGCGCGGTCCGTGCCAACGTCGCTGGCCCTGTCGCCGACGGGCCAGCAGTTTGCCACGCTCAGCATGCCCGACCGGAAAGTGCGCGTGTTCGACTTCGCCACCGGCAAGCTGGCGCGCACCTACGACGAGTCGCTGCGCACGGCCGAGGACATGCAGCAGGCGGGCACGGCGCTGCGCCAGCTGGACGCCGTGGAGTTCGGCCGGCGGCTGGCGGCCGAGCACGAGGTCGAGTCCGAGGCCCTGCGCGACAAGGCCAACGTGGTCTTTGACGAGTCCGGCCACTTCCTCCTGTACGGCTCGATGCTGGGCGTCAAGGTCGTCAACACCTACACGAACCAGGTCGTCAAGCTGTACGGCGCCGACGAGCACTTCCGGCCGCTGCAGCTGGCGCTCTACCAGGGCCAGCCGCAGAAGAAGGGCGTGACGACCGTCGCCATGGCCGCGTCCAGCAACCCGCTGCTCCAGGAGTCCGAGGTGCGCGACCCCATCCTGGTGGCCACGGGCGTCGGCAAGGTGCGCTTCTACATGTTCACGAACCAGGCGGACGTGCCCAAGGGCAGCGCGCGCGACGTGCTCAACGAGAAGCCGACGACGGCCGGCGGCGGGAAGGGCAGCGGCAAGAAGGGCCCCACGGAGGCGAAGGAGGCCGAGTCGGGCAGCGGCGCCGTGATCCACACCACGTACGGCGACATCCACATCCGGCTCTTCCCGGGGTCGGCGCCCAAGGCGGTCGAGAACTTTGTCACGCACGCGCGGCGCGGCTACTACAACAACACCATCTTCCACCGGGTGATCCGCAAGTTCATGATCCAGGGCGGCGACCCGATGGGCGACGGCACGGGCGGCGACAGCATCTGGGGCCGCGCGTTCGAGGACGAGTTCAGCACGCTCAAGCACGACAAGCCGTACACGGTCAGCATGGCCAACGCGGGGCCCAACACGAACGGCAGCCAGTTTTTCATCACCACGGAGAAGACGGTAAGCTACGCCTCCTCTTGTCCATCTTGAATTTTTTTTTTCTTTTTTGCCTTCACTTCTCGTCCCTCTGCTAACCGCCCCAGCCATGGCTCGACAACAAACACACCATCTTCGGCCGCGCCTATCAGGGCATGGACGTGATCCACCGCATCGAGAACGCGCGAACGTACAAGGAGCGCCCCGAGGAGGACATCAAGATCCTCAACATCGACGTCCTGTAGGAGCAGAGGGAGGGAGAGAGAGAGAAAGAGAGAGAGAGATAGAAAGAAAGAACATGCCCGATTCCATGCCGTCTGCCCCCACGGCGGTCTGTCACATTATCTTGCCGTCCTGCCGGGTCGTTCTCGATCGCTGCAGCCCGCGCAGGATTTCCGAGCTCCAGGCCGTCCAAACGAAACAAAGGGCGGCGAAATCCTTCCGCCTCGTCTGGGATCGTACGGTGAGACGAACGAGGACGGACAGGGACGGACAAGGGCGACGAGACGCCGAGACGCGCCCACGACGCGGCGGAAAGCGGCGGTCTGCTTAAGAATTTAGAAAGTAAAAACAGAGAATACAAACATCATGCGATGTGATGGTGCCTGCATCTGAATCACCCAGTTTCTTTTCTAGCTTCCTTTTCTTTCCCACTGCTAGCTTCATGTTTCCATGGAAGAGAAAAGATGCTTCCATCATATATTTCGGAGACGGTTGCTTCCTGGTCGTCTGGACCTGCTTAAACGAGTAATGCGAGGTCTGCCGCTGTAGATGACCTGCGGCGGCGGGAATGGAAAGCGCGGCTCAGCGTGCTTTCCGACGAATCCCGTACCTTCCCTCCGGGACCTTGCTGTCGCTGCTGTCCTCTCCCCCCCCCCCCCTTCTCTAGTGAAGCAGACATCGTAAGATTCTTGCTGTACGATATTTTGCGTTAGCCTACGCAGCAGGCTGGCGCTGCAGGCCCGCTCTGCAGGAGGGCAAGAGCGGATCGCAGAAACCGAGTGGTTGCCGTTGCGTGCCTGCGAGAAGGGGTGTGGGGGAAGGAGCAAAATGCGTGCAGTCCGCAGCGAAGGAAGGAGGGGGTGGGTATCCAGCCAAGTGCAGAGTGAGCGAGCTATTCCCAAGGCCAGGCCCGCTCTCTCGCGCTCTCACTCAAGCCTTATCTAGCCGAAGAGCGCGTCTCTGGCCAAGGGGGGGATTGAGTGGCCTGGCCGGCGGCCGTGCTATCAAACGGTCTGCCAGATAAATGTTCCGTGGGATGGGTCAAACCGAGCCGGGGTCTTTTTTTATCTTTTTCATCTGTCAGTATTCCCGTACTGCCAAGCATTGGGAAAGAGGAAGGAGCAGCCATTGAAATAGGAAACAGCCGCAAGATACAAGTCGAGGCAGCGGCGCCCCTCTTCCGCTCTTCCCTCCGCTGCAGAACAGCGACTTCCCGTGAAGAAAGAGAGAGAAGATCGAGAGATGGAAAAGGTGACCCACGCAAAAGGGCACCAAATTTCCTAAAACATCACCAGCGGACATCAAAAAGCATCGTACGCCGTACCTTGTCCACGCACATCGTTGGAAATACCACAACCGACGGTTCGCTTTATCTTTGTCTCCAGACGGCCCCCAGACGGCCCGGCCGGCAGTGCCAGCGCCACCCAACGGCAGCGCTCTAGTCTTTGACGCCTGGCGGCTTTTCCTTTCTGGAAATCTACTCAACTTTTCGCCTCCCCAGCTTTTTGAGATTCTCAAAGCCTGCAGAGGCCCAACCGACAGGTTCTCGGCCGTCCAACGTCTCTTTTCGGCCATCGTCTGTCAGCCCCTCGAAAGTCCCGGGCGAGCGCCACACAACAGGCGCGGGGATCTGCCAGCAGCAAATCAGCATCCGCCAGGAACGAGACGGCGACCAAGCGGCCAGCGAGCGACAGTCACAGCCAGGCAAGGCCGTTTGTGTCCTGCACGAGCGAGGCCAGCCAGGGCGAGTAGCATGATAACACCCAGGCCCGGCCTAGCCACGGCTGCGGCAGCACGGTCTTTCGCCCCCATCGCCAGTCGTCCCGGCTTCTCGTGAATCTTGTTCCGTGGGTCCTGGCGACAGCAGCGGACGCGACACGGCCCAAAGCAGCCGAATCCGAGACCCGGCGACAGCCAGCGATCGTCGATTGAGACGCGTTGCGGCCACTCTGCCCAGCTGCTCCGCACCGCCCCGGACCCGAGATGCCTCGACCCAGGAAACCGGACGGCCGCGAGCCGAAGAGCCGCAGCCGCAACGGATGCTGGTGCGTGCAGCCGTTCCCGGGATGCATCATGCCTGTCTTGCATTTCCGATATCCTGTCTGCTGCTTTCTGGGCTGTTTCACTGCCTCTGACGAACACTGCTGACGCTGTTATGCATGCACAGGTCGTGCAAGGCGCGCAAGGTGAAGTGCACCGAGGAGCGCCCGAGCTGCTCAAAGTAAGATCGCGCCCTCTCCATCCTGCCGTCATTCCACGCGCTCCGTCCGCCATACTGACGACCCTGCAGGTGCATCAAAGGCGGCTACCAGTGCGACTACGGTATCCGCCTCAACTGGGACGGCCGCCGCAGCAAGCGGCCGCAGCTGAAGGCTGTCCATCTCGACACCGGGTCGCTGATGGACGTCGGCGACGATGCTGATCTGAACGACTATCTTGCTTCCGGCGACGATGGCGGCGCCACTGGAGCAGCACCCTCGGAGCAGCCCCCGCGGCCTCTGTCCCAGCACCAGATGCAGTTCCAGCTGGATCCGGCCGTGTCTCCGCCGTCGCCTTCCTCCTCCACCTTCTCCTTCGTGCCAGCAAACGGAGCCCAGCCGCGGTTGAATCTTGTGCCGTTCCAGATATCGGCACCTGCGAGGACCGGCGGTGCGCCTCGTTCGAACAAGCCGCCAGCCGCTGCAAATGACGCGACCGGCCAGTTTCAGGTACTCACACCCGCCGTCATGGCGCCAACATCGCCCATCCGGTCGCAATTCGGCGTGCGGCGACCTGTCACACTGCCGAAAACGTCCACCAAGGGGCCAACCACCGCACCCGCCGCACTACGTCCTCCGGCAGACGGGCCACGGACACCGCTGCCAGGAGCACCCTTGCCGGCAGCTCAGCCTTTGGCATCAGCGATTGCGGCCGACAGTGTGTCGTCGTCGGACACGGGCGATACCCGTCGCCAGGCGTCGAAAAGACCGCGCATCGATTCGGACGTAAGCGAGCGTGATTTTGCCTGGACCTGGCCTCTGTCGCCGTCAACGGGCTCCGGCTCGCTCTCCGCACCATCGCCACGGCAGCTGGTCTATCCACCGAGCTTCGCAACAAGAGCGGCCGCCGAGGGCTCCTCACCGCGTCACGGGGACGAAGGACAAGGTCGTGCTTCTCCTCATGCAGGTAGCAATCTACTTCATCTCCAGGCTGCCAACGACTTTCGCCGGCTCAGCGTCAGCTCGCTGCTTTCGGGACCGTTCGAGCACAACTCGGCCGCTGGGACGCCGCCGTCGTCCTCTACCACGCCGCCCATCCCCAATCCACCACAGTCCGCTGATGCATCCCATGATGCAGCAGGCGCCCACCAGAGTCACAAAGAAGACGGCAAACCCGATCACCACCACCACCACCACCACCGCTCTAGCTGCTACTTCGGCATCGACGCCGGCTTCCAAGATCTGGATTTAGGCAAGAACGACGATGCCAATGCCTTGTCCGGAACGAGAAGCGGCCTCAAGTCCGGCAAGAACAACACCCCTCCTGAACGCAGTGCTAGCTACGACCCAGACGTGTACTACAGCAAGCCTGTGGCCGTCCGAATACCGCGTGCCTTGGGCCCCCTGCCCCCTAAACTGACGGAGAATCCGATGAACCTACTCGTGAGCTTTGATCTCGAATCTTTGACGCGCATGCGTGCGCATATATGTCGTGTCTTTTGACTAACCCCATGCTAGTACTTTCATCATTTTATCAACAACACCGCCCGGGTTCTCGTTCCCCACGACGACCCGCAGTCGAACCCGTTTCGCACGATCCTTCCCCAGATGGCGATCAACAACGACAACCTCCTCAGCCTGCTGCTTGCCTATTCGGCCTCCCACCGCGCGCGAGTTCTAGACCAGACCGAGCCGGTCATGCGCATCGCCCTGTGGGTGCAAGACATCTTTCCGGCTCTCCGCCAAGCATTAGACGACCACAAACAGAAGATCTCCAATGCGAACGTGGCGACCGCCATCATGCTCGCATCGCTGGCCATCGTGTCGCCTACTGCCTTTGGTTACAATATCCCCTGGCAGAGGCACCTGATGCTGGCGCGGGAGCTGATCGCCACGAGACCAGAAGGCCTGCGGATGGATCACCACAGCTCTCTTGAAGGCCAGGTGTGTTCCTTTCTCTGGAGCTGGTTTGCGTACCTGGACGTGCTGGGTGGGCTGGCCGGCGGGCCAACGGATGCCTCGCCCGCTTGGATTTTGGATTACAAGGTCTACGACCCACAAGACGATGACGAGATCGACTGCATCATGGGATTCACGACACGCTGTGTGTATATCCTGTCGCAGATTGCCGAGCTTGTGCGCCGCTGCGAGCCGGAGCGCCTCAGGATTACCCGCAAGGACCCAGACGCGTGGATCCCGAGCATGCAGATCGAGATGCGCGTCGAGTCGCTGGAGGTCGACGTGCGCGACAGCATGGTCCAGGCGCCTCGGCCGTGCGCGCACCTTCACCGGTCGGGCGACGTGGTGCGCTGGGACCGGAACGAGATGGCGGCGACCAACGAGGCCTACCACTGGTCGGCACTGGTGCATCTCCAGCGTCGGGTCCTCGGCAAGCCCACCGACCACCCGGACGTCCAGGAGCCGGTGCAGCAGATCATCAAATGCATCGACCGCGTGCGCTTTGGCGGCACAGCAGAGAACTGTCTCCTCTTCCCGCTGTTCACGGCGGGCTGCGAATGCATCGATGAAGCACAGCGGAAGGACCTGCTCAACCGGATGCTCAGCGTCGAGCTCACTGGCATGATGCAGGTCACCCGCGCAAGGGCGCTCATGCAAAAGGCATGGGGGACGGGCAAGCCGTGGGAGACGCTACTGACGACGGAGTTTATCGGATAATGACTAAGACGAAAAAGGGACGAATAGAAGCAACGAACTATGGCCCATATGGACGGATATACAAGGTCTCTCTAAACAATTTTTCAATTTTATATGCGGTGGGGAGTTCTAGGAAGGGCCCGAAAGAGAAAACGGATTCAAAAGGAGGCAGGGTTTACGGGTGGCTTTTGTTTCAATGTACTTCTTGGTGCTACTTTATATTGCTTGGATTTTGGTTTTGGAAAAGAGGACTCTCAGGAGGAAACGGAAAATGCTCTTAAAGTTTTGGCCTTTTGTCTGACTTACAAGGTCAATATCATCAGCCTCACGGAATGCGACAGATTGCATGTTTTTTTGTTCTGACTGTCTCCACCCTTCCTGCTTCACAACGACGGCTTGAACCCGGCACCGGCAACGGCGCCGGCCCAGCGGAGCATGTGCGGCCCCGCGTCGGCGACCGACGCACACCCGATCAGGTTCATCGTCTGGTCTAGGTCCGCCAGCAGGCCCGCCAGCACGTGTTTCGCGCCCTCCCGCCCGGCGATGCCCAGCCCGTAGATGACGGGGCGGCCCACCAGCACGGCCTGGGCGCCCAGGCACAGCGCCTTGAGGACGTCGGCGCCCGTGCGGATGCCCGAGTCGAAGAGGATGGTAAAGGATCGACCAGGCTGCTCGTTCCCGTTCCCGTTCTCGTTCTCTTCCGCCGCCCGCACCGCCGCCACCACCTCGGGCAGCATCGCCAGCGACGCCACCGCCCCGTCCACCTGCCGCCCGCCGTGGTTGCTCACGACCACGCCGTCGGCGCCGTGCCGGCGCGCCAGCAGCGCGTCCTCCGGGTGCTGCACGCCCTTGACGAGGATGGCGCCGTCGTCGCCCCAGAGCCGCCGCAGGAGGGCCAGGTCGGACCAGGGGCGGGCGCGCCGCGGAAAAACCTCGCCGGACCAGAGCAGGGCCGCCGCCAGGGGGTTGTTTTCGGGCGTGACCGGGGGTTCGTCACTATTACTACTTTCGCCGCCGTCGCCGTCGCCGTCGCCGTCGCTCCCCGCCAGCTTCTTCCGAAACGCGGGGTCGCTGAAGCCGACGGCGTTGCCCTCGCCCGTCGTGACAAACGGCAGGTACCCGGCGTCCAGGTCCGTCGGCCGCCACGCGATCGTAAACGTGTCGACGGTGACCAGCAGCACGCGGCAGCCGGCGGCCCGCGCCCGCCGCAGCAGGGACGCCGTGATGGCGTCGTCCTGCGGCCAGTACAGCTGGTACCAGGGGGCGGGATAGGGGTCGTCCGCGTCTACCGCTTCGTCGACGGCCGCCTTGACCTCCTCGATGGTCGACGACGACGCCGTGCTGATGGAAAAGGGCACGCCCAGCTGGGCGCACGCGGCGGCGACGCCGACCTCGCGGTCCGGGTGATAAGCGGTCTGGACGCCGACGGGGGCCATGACCACGGGGGACGGGAGGTCCACGGGGCTGCCGCGGCCGGGCCCGCCAAAGAGGCGGACGCGCAGGTCGCGGAGGGCGGCGGTAGCTGGGTCTGGGTCTGTGTCTGCGCCAGCGCGGCCCGGCCGCATCACGCGCGGCACGAGGGCCCACTGGTCGAGCGCGCGGCGGTTGGCGGCCATGGTGGTGCCGGTGCCCGCGCCGCCGGCAATGTAGCCGAACGCAGCGGCGCGGGACGAGGGGGCGTTGTTGTTGTCACCATCACCATCACCGCCACCCCCCTCCCGCGTCATCACTCGGCGCGCCTGCTCTTCCAAGGCACTGGGGTCGGTGGTGGTGATGGGCGCCTCGCCGGCGAGCAGGCGCGCGCGGTAGATGCCGTAGAGGTACTCCGCGTAGGGGGGGTCACGCATGGGCGGTTGGGGTGGTGCGGCCGGCACGGAGCCGGGGCCGTGTGTCTTCTGAGTGTCTCCGCCCATGACCGTCCGTCCCGTGTGCAAGAGGGATCAATAATAGAGATGAGTATGAATATGGAAATGTGAAGAGGGAGCAGATGCCCCTCTTCTTACATAGATTGGCTCCCGTCGACATCATGGCGCTTTACTCTTTTGCGGAGAAACCCCGCCGTGTGTTCGCTAACATGGGGAACTGATGGCGCTTAGAACGGATGCGGGGGGAGGTGCCAGGGCCGCGGCTTCGCCGCCACGTATGTCGTAGCTGAGCAACCGCGGACGAGCCCGCGCAGGGGTGAACGGTTGTACGACGTAATGCGGAGGATTGGCACGGATACTCGGCATCCCTCCATCCCATGTTGATCGTCGTACATGAGGCCCTTCGGCCAATCATGTCATACACTAGGGCAGGGCTAGATCGAGATGTCGTCGGAGTGAGGCCACATCAGCACACAGCCCAGCTGCTTCTCGGATGAAGTCAAGGGGCGCGCAGGCGCTGGAAGGCCCGTGACCGGGGTTGGCAGACTTCCGATTGTCTCAAAGTCGAGACGGAACAGCTTGAGCTGGATCTGGACCACCTGCCGGTAGACTCACTCCATGGCGGCGTCGCGATGTCCTCTCGGATCATCCTAGCCTCAGTAGATGGCTAGAACGGGAATGTCGGTCTGCGCGCGAACGAGGCTCGGCGCTTCCACCTCGATGGCGACCTTCTCATCGGCGTACTCGTCCGCAACGGAGACTGGGCGAGGCGAACTAGCCATTCCGTCTGGTCGCTTGAAGATTACCCTCTGCCCTAGACTGTAACCGCCGTTCCTGAACGTGGCGCTCTCGTCTAGTTCACAGGGGAGCTGGTCTGGGTGGAACGTGGACATCCACGCGCAGAACTGCCCGTTGCTGATCGCCTTGTTTACCTTCTCGGCCCAGACCGAGGTCTGCGCTGCATGCACGAGCTGCAGGCGCTCGTCGAAGGCCATGGCGTGGTGGTTTGAGACGTTTTGGCTATGGCTGAGCCGAAGCGTTGGGATGTGTGTCTTGCCTGTGCAAATGCACAGATTTGCTCTTTGAAGAAGACGTAGCATTTCGGCGCCATGCAGGGAGATGCTGGCATGCATAAGATGGGTAGGCCTCACTCTACTTCACGGCATCTCACTTCATCTCTGTGCAGGTTCTGGCTGTCTACTGCTACAGGGAGACAAATGGACACCAATGACATTCTAAAGTATGTTTTTTTTTTGTTTTTTTGTCTCTTTCATTCATAGACGATAATCAGAGACAGATTGAACTAGAAAATATAAACAAGAAAAGAAAAAGAAGAAAAGTGCTAAAATAACATGAATGGCAGAAGAGGCTTTCGGACGTGACAAGATACTTTTTTATGTAAACCGGTGAGGTAAGAAAGAGACAAGAAGCAAGAGACAAGAGGAAAAAAGAAGACACGGAAATGCATTCAATGGTCGTTTTTAAGCACCTGCACCCCCACGTTGTCCTCCATTTTCTCGCAAATGTGTTGACCATCGGGCCGTCTTCCGCGCAAAAAAGAAAAAACAGCAGATGAAGAGCAAAAAAAACACAAAAAATCAACTACCACCCCCCCCAAACCAAACAACACACGTCCCCATCTGAATTCCGTCTCACCCCGACACCCCTCCCTCGCCTTCTACTCCTGGATCTCCACGTAGTTGGACGGGAAGAGGCCGGACTTGCCCTGGTAGTGGCCGAACCACCAGTCGTCGTCGGGGAACTCGATCTTGGTCACCTTGGCACCTTCGGGGAAGCTCAGCTCTGTGACGATGTTTTGTTAGCGGCAAAAATAATAGAGCTAACAACGTGCTATAGATTCCTTACCATTGTCTTCGCCGGCTTCGTAGTCGTATTGGGCAAGGGCCCATGGCAGATGGCTGCCTTCCTCTTCGTGGTCTGGCTCCGGCTCCTGCGGCGGGGGCGGAGGCGGCTCGTGTGTTGCCACGGCCGGGGCCCGCTCGGGAGCCGGCGGTGGCTCGTCGTCGTCGCCCACGAGCTCGACATAGTTGCTAGGGAACAGGCCCGTCTCGCCGCGCGAGTTCGTGCCCATCCACCAGTCGTCGTCCACCTGGTCGACGTTTGTGACGTACTCGCCCTCGACCAGGTCGATCTCGTTGTCTTCGGCCTTCTCGTATTCGTACTGGATCAAGGCGCGTGCGCCGCCGCTGCCATGTGCCGGTTCTGGCTCTGGCTCCGGTTCCTCCTCCTCCTGGGGTGGCGGAGGAATGGGCCGTGGCGCAATGTGCACCGGTGCTGGCTCTGGCTCCGGCTCGTGCTCCGGCTCGTGCTCCGGCTCCGGCTCCGGCTCCGGCTCGGGTTCGGGTGCGCGTGCAACAGGGACGGCAATGCGGACGGGTGACTGTTCCCGTTCGTAGTGGGCGGGCTCTTCCTCTTCCTCTTCTTCGTCGGTAGGCGGCGGTGGCCGTGATGGCAGGCCGGGCAGTTGGAATGCGCCGGGCGGCCGGGAGCCAACAGGTACCGGCGGTGGGGGCGCAGAGTCGTCCTCGTCAAAGCCACGCTCACCCGTGTGGGTGTGGGGAATGGCCGGAGCAGACGGTGCTGGTTGGCCCATGGGCTGGGCGCCCTTGAAGCGATCGCGCAGCGCCGACACGCCACCACCAGGCGAAGCAGGCGCCTCGCCTCCGGATCCCGCATCCGCCGAATCACCTGTTCGGTCTTCGGTAACACCGGGGACACGGCCGAAATTGGACGTAGTCACGGGAGCCCAACTCTTGCCCTTGTAACCGCTCTTCCACTCGCCGCCGCTCTTCTGCGACGCCAGTGGCGACGCCCCGCTCCTCTGCGCCGCCAGAGGTGATGCCAGGGGCGACACCTGCGGCGGGGAGGAAATGCCGCCAACGGACAGGCCGCCTTCTTTGGCGGCCTTCTTCTCGGCCCAGATCTGGGCAGGTGTCTTGCCGCCTTGGTCGGCGAAAGTGCGACTGGCGGTGCCGACCGGCGGGGGCTTGGGAGGCCGGGGAGCACCCAGGCCAAGGCTGCCGGGAAGCGGAGCCTTGGTGCCTGTAAAGGACGGTGCGCCGCCAAATTTGTTCGCAACTTTGGGCTTCGGGAGAGCCATCAAGCGGTCGGACTGGTCGGGTTGGCTGTACGCGGCGCTGCGCACGGCGAGGCTCTTTGGGGGCGCCGGCTCGTCGTCGGCCGGGGCGGAAGGAGGAGGGGGGGAGGGGCGGGCATCGTCGTCGTCGCGTTTGGGCTGGGCCTTGGCGCGGATGGCGGCAATGTCTACCTTGCCTACAGGCTCGTAGGCGCCCTTCACAATGGTCGGGCGGTCGTCCCCGGATTTTTTAGAGGCGGCGCGGATGGCGGCAATGTCAACTTTGCCGATCGGCTGGTATCCGCCCCCGATGACGTCCGGGTTGCTGCTGCTCGTGCTCGCGGCGGGGCCGCCAAACCGGGACACGGGCTCAGGCTCCCTCTGCTTGGTGAGCTCGGCCATGTTGACCCTGACGGGCTTGTAGGCCGACTCGACCTTCTCGAGCTGGGTGCGGGTGACGGGCGGGGCATCGGCGCCCCAGCCGTCGTCGTCGACGTTGTCCTGCCGCCGGTTGCGCGCGGTCACGAGGGGGTGGTGGGCGGAGGAGGAGCTTGTCGGGGTGAAGACGGGTTTCTTTGCTAGCGGGGGTGGGGCGGCACCAGTAGCAGAACGGGGGCCGGGACCGCCGGCACCGACGCTGCCGCCGGCGGAGTATTTGGAGCCGGACGCGTCGGCCACTTTCTTCAGGATGGCGTCGATCTCGAGGTCGTCCTGGGAGCGGGCGGTGATCTGGACGTGGTAGCCGTGGAGGACCTTGGCGGCGGCGGCCAGGTGGCTCGTGAAGTAGCCCTTTGTGCGCTCGGGGACGCCGCCGCCGCACCAAGCAATGAGGACGTTTTTGGGCAGGCCCGTGTTGGGGTCCTTGACGCGGACGAAGGCGAACTGGATGCGGCCCTCGCTGAAGTCCTCGATGAGCTCCTCGAGCTCGCCGCTGCCGGTGCCGTCGACCTTGAGGACGCTCTCCTTGTTCCCGGAGTCCTGGAAGGCGTTCACCAGGGGCGCCTGGACGGAGAAGAGGGCCCAGCGGACGTCGGTCGGCGAGCTGGAGGACGTACTGGGGCCATTGATGACGGACTCGTAGCTGCTCCGGATGGAGGGGCCGTTGATGGAGAGGTTGAGGGACGTCATGGTGGGGGGGTGTGGGCTGAGATGCCGTGCGCGAGCTCGACGCTCTCGGGGAAGGGTGAATAGCAGATCTCTCTCGGAAAAACAGGCGAGAAAGAATTCGAACTGAAAAGGAGGAGAGGAGGAGAGGCGAAGAGAAGAAGAGAAGCGTGGAGGAGGGGAAGTAAGATAGGAACAGAAGGGGGGAGGCTGGGGAGAATACGAAGGAGAAGTAAGCTAAAAGGGGGGGAGGACCGCACTGGATGCCGGAAGAGGTGGAAGCGAGCTAGAGGGGAGCACAGGCAGAGCAGAGGGCGAGCGGCGACGACGACGGGCGGCGACGTGAAAAAGCCTCGCGAGCCGGAGATTCCAGCTCAGCTTCGAGATTGAGTTGTTGGAGAGGCGGATGTCGATGCTCTGCGTCACCAAAGCAGGGGAGGGCGGGAGAAGGCAGGCACGTAAAATACGGAGTGAGATGCAATCCGACGAGGGGCCACAGGAGTGCTCTTTCCTCGTTGCTGCAGAGAACAAAGACGGAAGGGCGAGGGCTGTGTTTGGTGGGGCAGAGGCCTCTACGAGTAGCGACGAGCCAAGGTGCTGTGCAGTGGAGCGTGGAGCGAAGCAGGCAGGAGGCAATGGCACGAGAAAGGCGGGGCTCCTGCCACGCAAGGCGTGAAACTGGCCCAACTACTCCGTATACGTCGCCAAAAAAGGCAGCAACGTAGTTTAATTCGGCAGCCTGGCCGGCGCAAGGCAGTTGCAGGCCAAGACAGTTAGGGAAGGAGCCTTTTACGGAGTACGGTAATACAAGGATACTCTGCAGGAACTACGAGACGAATTGGCAAGACAGAAACAGGCGTGGCGATGCAATGGAGCCGGTGCAGGAGAGGGAGCCCGGCCCCGTCTCCAGTCAACGACGTCGTTACAGTGCGGGGAATGATTCACATTGTCTTGCACTGTACTCTTGCCCTGCGAAGGATGCGCGGGTTAGACTCGGGCTTAGGAGTCCAGTAGTGAATCCGCGTATCCATCACGCTGACACCCGACGCCGACGCCCCGATGGCCGATGGGCAGGGGGCGCAAGTAAGATGGCCGTAGCGACGAGCTAGCAGCAGGCTCAGCTGGTAAGAAGACAAAATTAAACAAATACGTTTTGCCTCGGCGGCCCGCAATCCGCTCGGGTGCTTGGCCGCTTGGCGGGTTTCTGTTGGCGGTGAGATTTTGGCGAGGAGGAGCAGAGACAGTTTCGTCTGCAACGTTGTTCAGCCTTGAAAAAGAAAAGAAGGGCTGCGTTCACTGCGTTGACTGTGTTGGCTGGACGGCTCTTTGTCCGTCCAATGGGAACTCTGCAAGTAATGAAAAAAGGATGCTGATTGCTGACATGTTATGAATATAGCCGGTTTAGCACAGAGATAGACAGGGAAAGGGCGCAGGCAGATGCGGTGCTTTGTAGATACAGTCTTTGTTTTGGCCTGTGCGAAGAAGACAGCGAAATTCAGACGCCAGAGACAAGAAGAGACGGGAGAAGAGGCGCAAGACGAGGCGCAAAAAGATCGCGAGAAACAAGACGGCAAACCCGAAAAAGCACGGCGTAGGCGCAGAAGCCAGGAGGCCCCGAGATCAATGACAGACAAGCATAGTATGAAAATTCCCAAAGCAGAGACGTCGTTAAGAACTGAAGAAAGACAAAGAGAAAAAAAAAGACCCATAAGACAAAGAAGATAGTATAAAGATCCACATAGGGGGGGGGAGAGGGAGAGAGAAAAAGAGAGAGAGTCGCTTCCTGTCCGCCCCGTCACCGTCCATCCTTTTTCGCCCGTCTCACGGTGAGGGCTCCAACCACCAGTACCTTGTCCCAATCCGCGCGCCATCAATTAATCGGTTCGTTCCCTCCGCTGTCGAGAGAGGAGCGCGAGCTGGTATCGGCCACCGGCGCAAGCCCATCCGTGCTCGGTATTCCGGGTCGTTTTATCGAGAGGAAGGGGGGGCCGCGAAATCGCAGCAAAAGAGCAAACGTCGTCGCTTCGCCTAACACAGCGCGCAGCAGTCGAGACAGCAGTCCATCGACTCGTCGCAGATACAGCAGCAGAGCGCGGCGCCCAAGCAGGCCTTGAGGCAGCCGTCACCGCCGGATTGTTTCTGGGGCGGCGGCGCCTGCTGGTACTGCATGCCGCCCTGGGGCGGGTAGTAGCCTTGTGGTGGCGGAGCGCCGTAGGCCGCCTATGGGAAGGTCAGCGGCCACCACAGAACAGAGTCGAGAAAAGCCATGCGCGGAAGGACCAGAACATACCTGAGGGGGGTATTGGGGGTAGCCGCCCTGCTGGGGGGGGCCGTAGTGCTGGGGCGGGCCCTGCTGGTAGTATCCCTGGTTGGACATTTTGGAGGATTTGTTGTGTTTGTTGCGTTGGACGAGCGGCGCGTGCAAGCGAGGGTGGATTGGGGATAAAAAGTCGTCGGAAGCGAGTTGTCGGAGAACAAAAAGAATGTTTGTCGCAGATGAGATGAGCGGAGGAGAGAAAAAAGAGAGAGGTGTGGATAGGGAGAGGAGGGAGTGGATTAGTTTTATTTCTGAGGTTTGGGGGGGTGCTGTGAAATAGGGAAGGGGCCACAGGGAGAATGGGAGAATGGGAATGGGGAAGGCGGGAACGTGGCAGGGGGTGTCAGTGTGTGGCGTCTTCCCAACGTCCCTTTTGCAGCTGATATTTCTTTTTGTACAGATTAATCTGTATTCTTTTTTATTTCTATTTCTTTTATTCTTCTTGTTTCCTCTTCTTGTTTGCGGCACTCGGTCTCGTTCCTTTTTGCCCACAATCGAAATGGGCAGCGCTACTCCGTAGACAATCGCAGAGAGAAATGAAAAGCGAAAATCGCACAAGGAGGCAAAATTAATAGGGGAGAGCGCGACGGGCGATCAGAAGTGCGCTGCGTTTGAGGAAGGACCGGCAAGGACTGGGAAGGACCGGTTCGGAGTTTGCCAGCAGGGATTGCGGGAAGCTGGATCGGTATCTTCCACGGTCGCTGCTGCTGGAACTGGCTGGCGCTGGCGCTGGCGCTATTCTTAGGGCGGCCTCCTCGTTGGCGCCCTTTGTTGGTGCCGGATTTGTGGAGAGGCAGGAGCTAGGGAGGCTGTGTGTTACGTGTAAATACAGGGAGAGGCACAGTTGGGATGGGTTGGATAGAGGGAAGGAGGGAAGGAGGGAAAGAAAAAAAGAAAACACCGAGCGCTGGCGCCATCCTCGAAACTCCGTCGCTGCAGTGCGCAAAGACACACAGTGATGCAGACCAGCCACACACACACACACGCACACACGTACTCGTACACACCCACTCGCCAAGATCAGCCTTTCCACATTTCCACCTTTCGAGCTGCCATCACCGCAGTCGCTGCGCCGGACTGCACCTGCACTGCGACTGTCCCTCTTCCATGCACGCGGCAATGGCTCCGCAGGTCTGACCTCGCTCCACCTGACGTTCCAACAAAGGCCAAGCGCCGCCCTAACGCACAGGGCCGCGCTGCGTGGGCACCGTCAGCCGTACAACTAGGGGGAGGTGGACAGGCCATATCTCAAATATCTCCAAGCGTCGCCCTGGCTGACTGTGTCCTGGTCGGAGACTGTGGCCTGGTCGCAGACTGTGTGGCCGGCCAGGCCGTACGGAGTAACACGTCGAAGTACTCCGCAGTCTGCGATCTGACGCATCTCGGGTTTCCAATTCTTCAGGGTGCGTTGGGGTGCTTCGGAGTGCTTCGGAGCGCATTCTTCTATTTCTCCTGCTTCTCCTGCTTCTCCTGCTTCTCCTGCGTCTCCTGCTTCTCCTGCTTCTCCTATTTCTTCTGCGTCCTCTGCTGCCGCCGAATCCTTCCAGCACTCTGCCATCCTCTCGTCATCTCGCCTCCTCGTCCTCCCTCCGTCCGGGCAGTTTACTTTTGCCGCAGCCTGTCACAGGCGTGGGAGAGCCAGAGGAGCCACAACACGAAACGAAACAGATCACCCGAGAGGGCGACAGGGGAGAGATAAAGCCACAACCGGGTGCTGCGCCGTCCGGGCTGGACTGGTTCCTCTGGCGCCCTGCGAGGACGATGCTCTAGACCTCGAAGCCATCTGCCTGAGAAGGCGTCCAATGTACCTTAACATAGTATCGTATTATCATATATCCCGTGCGCCATATCGTCCATCGCGGCGTCTGATCTGATCCGTGGCAAATCATGACGAGTCGTCCACGCCACAGGTTGCACACAGCCTCTTTCTGAGCAGCGAAGGCGACAGCGAAACTCGGCCTCTCTGCTTCTGCCGCGTCTCCAGAAGGCGGCTGCAGTGGTTCCATGCTGTTAGCCAGTGGTCACTCATGTGCAGGTGGCTGTGCCAAGAGTGCTGGACATCGATATGCGCCGGAGGTGTTCGTACCGGCTGAAACGACAAACGGAGGCAGGCGAGCACTGGAGCCACTCCAGCCAGGGCATTCACCAGCGTAGAGCTGTCGGCGTCTCCGTCTCTAATATGCAGCGTGTTTTGTGGCTAGCAGGCCCAGCAGGTTCGTGCTGTTCCGGAGATTAAAAAAAAGAAAACAATTCCGAGCAAAAATCCTAGCATGGTTTGACGGAAATCCGGCCGACCGGGGATCATCAAAAAAAGAAAAAAGAAGGCAAAAGATAGCCGTTTGCATTATCCCATATAAAATAGCATAAAATAACATAAAATAAAATAGAAACATAGACGATCACGAGCGCAATATTCAGTCGTCAGATGGAGCAAAAAAAGAAAAGAGAAAAAAATGAAAGAGAAAAAAAAAGAGAAAAAAAAAGAGAAAAAAAAAGAGAAAAAAAAAAAAGAAAAAAAAGAAGAAAAAAAAGAAAGCATAAGCTCCGATACGGGGAATCGAACCCCGAGCTCGACGGTGAGAGCGTCGGATGTTAACCATTACACCATATCGGATGTGATTGGACTGAGTTGAAGTGACCTGTCGTTATTTCCGTATAAGAAGAGCACATGCTTTCGCCCCTCCCCTTTCCCCCCCCGCCATCCTTAGTACTTTGAAAAATAATAAAAAAATATAAAAAAAATCGAGAAAAAAAAGAATTAAAACAGGACGCCGTTCATCGCCAACACTATGCGCCAAAGAAAAGTTTTTGCCGAGCCTCGTCCTCACGTCCCCTAGTCTCGCACTCGCCAACCCTTTCCAATGGCTGCCGTCACCTCCATTGAGCTGCCGGGCCTGTCCAAGGTCGCCACCGGCAAGGTGCGCGAGATGTTCGTCGACCCCGACGACCCGTCCTCGCTGCTGTTCGTCGCCACCGACCGCATCTCCGCCTACGACGTCGTCCTCGACAACGGCGTCCCCCACAAGGCTGACGTCCTCACTCAGCTGACGGCCTACTGGTTCGGCGTGCTGGGCCGCGCCGGCGCCCTGCCCGGACAGACCGGCCCCCTGGCCACGCACCTGCTGTCGCTGGCCCCCGGCCCCGGCGCCCGCCTGTCGGACGCCGAGCGCGCCCTCCTGCGCGGCCGCGTCATGCGCGTCCGCCGCCTGCGCATGTTCCCCGTCGAGGTCATCGTGCGCGGCTACCTGGCGGGCTCCGCCTACGCCGAGTACGCCTCCAAGGGCACCGTGCACGGCGAGGCCGCGGGCGAGCGGTTCCCCCCGGGCATGGTCCGCTGCCAGAAGCTGCCGGCCCCCGTCTACACGCCCTCGACCAAGGCCGAGCTGGGCGCCCACGACGAGAACATCTCGCGCGCGCAGGCGGCAGCGCTCATCGGCAACCCGGCGCACGCCGCCCGCATCGAGGAGCTGGCCCTGGCCGTGTACGCGGCGGCGGCGGAGCACGCGCTGCGGCGCGGCATCATCATCGCCGACACCAAGTTCGAGTTCGGGCTCGACGAGGCCACGGGCGAGATCGTGCTGGCGGACGAGGTGCTGACGCCGGACTCGTCGCGCTTCTGGCCGGCCGACCGGTACGAGCCGGGCCGCGAGCAGGAGAGCTTCGACAAGCAGTTCCTGCGGGACTGGCTGGTCCGGGAGGGGCTCAAGGGCAAGGAGGGCGTGTCCATGCCCGCGGACATTGTGGAGCAGACGTCCAGGCGGTACACGGACGTGTTCGAGCGGCTGACGGGGCAGACCATCGACGACGCGCTGGCGAAGCTGGAGTGAAAAGGGGGGGGGGGGGGGGGAAGAATGGAACTATTTTGTTTCTTTTGTTTCTTTTCTCGGTCTGGCTGCCTCCTCTCTTACACCGCACGTCGTACATAATAAATACCCTTTCATCTTTCGTTTTCGACACACGAACCTCTTGTGGCGGCATGAATGTTGCCTGCTTTTGCTAGGTAGACTATCTAAGCCTTTATGTTGTTTTTTTCTTGTTGTTTTTTGTGGTCTTTTTCTTTCTTTCTTTCTTTCTCTCTTCTTTCTTTCTCTCTTTTTTCTTTCTCTCTTTTTTCTTTTTTCCGTAAAACAGCCGTACGACGTACTCCGTATAAGAGAGCAGCCCCGACTCCCCTCCGTCTCGCCATTTCCAGCCTGCGCAGCGCAGATTCGCAACAGGCCCTGCCAAAATGACGCAAGGTGCTGCTCCGCCAATGAGACGGCCTGGTTTTGCCAGTTTCCCGCGGGCCACCAGTCCCCACCACCACCTGGGCCGTGTCGACGGCGGCCGCGGGGCTGCTGGCTGCTCTCTTTTTTTTCGTACGACGCCATTTGCAAGGCGATTTTTTAATTGTTTAATTTTTTTTTTTGCCTCCGTCTTTGACCTCCCCCCCCCCCAGAGCATATACCACCCCCGTTCATCGGAGCGCGAATTCCCGATATGTCAGCGGGCGTCCGTGAACAATCGACACCAGCAAACGACACACCGCAGAGCCTTGTTTTGTAATCGATCCGAGAGCACCGTCTGCTGCAACTTTGACCTCGTCGACTCTCTCTCTCTCCTCGTCCTCCCTCTCTAGTTTCCTCCCTCTCTTCCTCTCCTTCTCCAGCACCATCCCCCTCACCATGTCTACCATCCACGAGATCAAGTCCGTCGACGAGTGGGACGCCCACCTGCGCGCCCTGCCGCCCACCACCCTCCTCGTCGCCTCCTTCCACGCCCCCTGGGCCGCGCCCTGCGCCCAGATGGCCGCCGTCCTGCAGGCCCTCGCCGACGAGTACCCCGCCGGCACCGCGGCCGCGCCCGCCGCCACCTCCTGGGTCTCCCTCAACGCCGAGGACCTCAGCGACGTCAGCGAGCAGTACGACGTCACCGCCGTGCCCTTCCTGGTGCTCCTGCGCAACGGCGCCGTCCTCGACACCGTCAGCGGCAGCAGCGCCGTCAAGGTGCGCGCCGCCATCGAGCAGCACGCCGGGGCGGCGGCGGCGGCATCGGCACCGGCGCAGGCGCAGGCACAGAAGACCGCTGAGCCAATACAAGAAAACGGGGCCGCCGCCGCCGCCGCCGCGGACCCCGCCCAGCAGAAGGAGGAGCTGTTCAAGCGGCTGGGCGACCTCGTCAAGGCCGCGCCCGTCATGCTCTTCATGAAGGGCACGCCCAGCGAGCCCAAGTGCGGCTTCTCGCGCCAGCTGGTGGCCATCCTGCGCGAGCACGGCGTCAAGTACGGCTTCTTCAACATCCTGGCCGACGACGAGGTGCGCCAGGGCCTCAAGGAGTTTGCCGACTGGCCGACGTTCCCGCAGCTGTGGATGAAGGGCGAGCTCGTGGGCGGGCTGGACATTGTGAGTGCTCCTGCGGCTTTCCACTGTCTGCTATCGTCTTTTAGTTTTCATTTTTGCTTCTCCCGCTAACACCTCTCTCTCCCAACCCCAGGTCAAGGAAGAGCTCGACGGCGACAACGACTTCTTCACCGAGTTCAGCGTCAAGCCGAGTGCGACTGCGGCGTGAGCTAGCCTATGATACAGAAGAAACTAAAAAACAAAAAAAAATAAGGGGCATGGATTGCCGGAATTCTTTATGCAAGGAAACCGATTGCCCAGAGAAACAAATAAATGCAGCAACGGAGTTTTTTTTTTATGTCGTTATGTTATTTCTCCCGTCCCGAAAGGGGATGGAGAAATAAGGGAATACATCGTGAAATGGGATTATGTTTTTGTTTTATTATGCAATTTTTTTTTATCAAGATACATTTTTCAGCCAAAGTTCCATCTCACAAACGATCGCCGGGGTGATAATCCCATATGCTGTCCTTGGGCGCCGCCCCCTTTTCCAGCTCGTCCGCGCTCGCCTCGCACAGCGCGCGGTTGGCCGCCGGGACCGTCCAGCCCCGCAGCACGTCCGTCCGCGACAGCAGCAGCATCCCCATGCCGCCGTCGCCGTGCCAGATCATGTGGCAGTGGAACTTCCACACGCCCGGGTTGTCCACCACCACGCGCACCGCCGTCCACCCGAACCCCTCGACCGCCGCCACGTCGCGCCGCACCGGGTTCGCGACGACGCTCGCGTTCTTCGGATCGAGCAGCCCCTTCCCCTCCCGCTGCAGCCCCAGGGCCTCGTAGCCGGGGAAGTACCCGTGCCCGGCGCCCAGCACGTACATCTGGTGCCCGTGCAGGTGCAGCGGGTGGCTGCCCTCGTCAAAGTTCTGGAAGATGAGGTCGATCACCTCGACGTCCCGGTGCGCGAGCACGAGCTCCGAGACCGGGTCGAAGGCCGCCCCGTTGACGCCCGCGACGACGCCGCCGTACGACGCGTCCCCGCCGCGCAGGCCGTCGACCGCGCGGTGCAGCGCCGGCGACTCGAGGTTGGGCCGGTACGACGACTGGTTGAGGAACCCGCGCTGCAGCTGGTGGCCGTGGATTTCGAGGTTGAGGCGGAAGTAGTAGGAGTGGTGCGCATAGGCCGGGGCTGGCCGCGCCGGCACGGGCTGGTACGGCCGCGTGTTCATGTCCCGGCACACCACGGTGTAAGCGCCGCTGTCGCCGTTCGTCGTCGGAACGCGGGCAGGATCCAGCTTCTTTGCTTCCGAGCCCGGTGACGTGTACCGCACAATGGCGAGCGCCTCGGAGTTGTCCTTGCCGGCCAGCGCGTACTCGGCAAAGCAGTGCGTGGTGATCCTGGCGCGCAGCCAGAATGCGCGGTCCGGCGTGTCCGTCTCGTTGGCGGCGAGGACCACGCTGTACCGCTGACCGGGCGCGATGAGAAGGCTCTTTTCGGGCGACGGCTCAATATCCACGCCGTCGATCTCCGTGATGGGGAGGTTGTGGTGGCGGTCCAGCGTAATCTCGAACCAGGCAAATCCGCCGATGTTGATGAAGCGCAGGCGGTGGCTGGCACCCGCGGCGAGGTCCAGGCCAGACAGGCGCGCCGTCGAGTTGTCGCAGCGCCGGTTCGGGTACGAGGCGCAGTCCACCACGTTCGCGCCGTTGACGAGGGCGCCGTTCGGCATCGGAGACGCCTCGCTGCCCGGCTCCAGGGCTGCCTTTAGCAGGCCGCTGGACAAATCGTGGTACCAGTCCTGCACCAGGACCACGCGGTCCGTCTGGTATGGCAGCAGCTGGTTTTTCGCCTCGTCGCGCGAGTGGATGACAATGGGTCCGACCAGCCCGTCGAGGGCTTCCGCGCCTTGGTGGCCGTGGTAAAAGTCTGGCATCTGCGTGAGCGATGTACGGCGGAAGTCAATACACAACCTGCGCCCGCTTCACTTACACGTCCCCGACTGCCCCTGGATGGTAAACTCGTAGCGGAATGAGCGCCCCGGCGCAATGGGGCACTGCGTCGCGCCAGGCGTGCCGTCCATGTGGTTGGTGCCGTTCTGGAAGAGGCCGTGCCAGTGGACGGACGTGGCATTGACCGCCCGGTTCTCCACGTTGACGACAATGGTGTCGCCCTCGTTGCACCGGATGAGCTCGCCGGGGAATTTTCCGTTGACGGTCGTCATTGTCCGGAACACGCCGTCCGGATTGGCCTCGATGTTCTGGATGACCCAGTTGTACTCCCGCACGGTCGGCGGCGCGTCGAAGTCCCAGCCCGCGTCCAAGATGTAGTCCGAGTCCGGGCGGCGGAAGGAAGAGACCACCTCTGCCGCGTCGTCTGATGCAGGTACCGTCGTTGCTGCCGCCGGTGCTGCCGTGGTCGGAGTGGCCGCAGCTGTCGGGGCTGTTAACGCTGCCGTGGGTGGCTGCTCTGTGGCGGGCTTTGCTTGCACGGAGCCGGCCGCCGGACCGTCAAAGAAGGCGATCTTGACGAGCAGAAGAAGCGAGAGCAAGCTCGCCAGCACGGCCAGGAAGAAGAGACAGGCCCACCACCGCGACTCCCGTCGCCTGCGCAGGCCGATCCGCTCTATGCCATCGTCCTCGTTGCCATCGCTGCTGCCGTCATCTCCGAGCAGCCGCCGGCTCTGTTCCGCTGCGATGTCGCCGCCTTGCAGGCTTGCCGTCACCCCAGCCGACCCGACGCTGAGGCCGTCTCCGAGTCTCGTGCCATCGTCGGAATACCGCTCCGGTGTGTCTGCTCCTGGAGCCATGGAAACGACCCTGTCTTCAGACCCGCATCCGCGTGTCGGCAGAAACGGAAGCGCAGTGTAGCTGCCCGGCAGATTCTCTGTCCGTTTTTCACAGGTTCAAATCACGCATCGTAGTCCTGCAGTGCAAGAAGCAAGAGAAGACAGCCCGGACGACGCAAGCTCAACTGCTAGAAATCTCTCGGTGGCCATGTTGGTGGATGCCAAGGCCCGTCTTCAGCAAGGATGGTGCCGATCCGCAGCCGTTGTACTGTGCTCGTCTGGGTTCCCTGTCGCTGGCTGTCTGCACTCCCATTGCGCATTTGGTTGCTGCTCATTGGGCGGCCGGCAGACAGACGGAGAGGCGTTGGCAAGCATTTGAGGTTGAACAGCTGCGCGTGGTGGAATAGCGCGCTGTGGTTGGCTGACTACGAAAAGCGGACCTGGGTTGGCGAAGTAGAAGTAATAGGGAGACAGGGAGGGGCCCCGAATAGGAAGGAAGCCGCCTTGTCGTCCGGAAGCACATATTTTCCGCAGTTGCCTTGTTTGGCTGGAGCAATGGGTGGGAGGATTTGGCTTTGGGAATAGCTTCATACGATTTTGCAGTTCTTGACCTGCAAAGCAGCAATCTCCACGCGGCCGGAAACAACACGCCAGATGTCTGCCAACCCCATGGATCGGGCTTACAAGAGTAGATGCCCCCACTACTCCGTACGAGTAGAATATGCCGTCTTTGCACTGGCAAGTTCTAGGCGGCAAGCCGGAAAAGCGAAAAATCAGATAACCATGGTGAGTTTCCTCTCCTTCAAAATAACCTTAACCGCTCAAATTCTTTTTTTGGCTTTGTGCCTTTTGCGATGCATCGTTCTTATAAGCTTACTCCAACCTTTGTTCTTCTCTTCCTTCGTCGCAGTTGATCTTTCTCGTGTTCTTGTTGGTAGATCGGCTAACAACGCCTAGGGAAGAATACAACCAAAGCGAACAGGCCAGTGAGAGCCCAGAGGCGCCCGACCCACAGCGGGATCTGAGGGGAAGGGGGCCGCCAAAGAGGCACGCATGTGCAGAATAGGGGACGGATGTTTCGAAACTTAGTGCTTGTCAGCCAGCAGGCGAAGACATGAAACGCACTGCTCCCTGCCCCGTCCTGATTGGAGGCCGCAGCGACGACGAGAAACATGATGAGAAGAGACCACTAAGAGGAGAGACGATCCCCGCGCTGGCTGCAGGGCTGGTTGGCTGAGATCTGCCAAAGCGAGGGGGCCGAACGACCGCAGCGAACACGAACCATTGGCCATGAGCGCACGACAGCCGCTCTCCGCCTGGGAACTGGGAGGCCCGCAGACCGCCACCTCGCTCAGCCGTGCCCAACAGCACGACAGTGCTGTGTTCTTTGCTCTTTGTTCCCCGCTCAGCTGCATATCCAGGGACTTCACCGGCGAAAGGGGGAAAGACGACGAGGCAAACACGAGCTGTCAAATGGTCGAGCGCTGCACGGCACCCAGAGTCTGTCTCTCGTGGTCCCTGTCTGCTCCTCGTCGGTCACTGGCTGGGTCCTCTTTCCCCCTTTTTGCTCTCCATCCCTCGCCGCACCACGAGTGACGCCGGTCTGTTTCGCGACATCTCGTCTTTCCTCTTTCTCTACCTGGGCGCCGGGAAAACGAAACAAGTCGCCCAGGGGAGCGGCATGGGCGCGGCAAGAACACGAGAATGTAGGCGAGAAGAGGAACCCAAAAGGGGGGATGCATAATACAGCCGGACACCGTCCGTCCGTTCTTTTTGAGTTCAGGCATGGGCAGCCAGCTCAGTCGTGCGGGCGGGTAACGAGGGAAGCAGTTCTTCCCACGGGACACCCGCCCCAGACAAGCGTCGTCCCGCTGCGATGGGCAAGGCAAGGCGCACAAAGTCAGACTGACTGCCAAGCTGGTCGTGTGAGCCTGCCAGGCAAGGGTGTCATGTTTCGTTTCCCCTGGCTCGACTCGCTGCAGGCGCTTTGTTTCCCGTCTTCCAAGTGTTGACTGTTGTCCTCTTATTCTCTTGCGTCCGCTCTCTTTGGAGCTTCTTTTCCTTCTCTTCCTTTTTCTTCTTTTCGTTTGCCAATGTTGGTTGTTCCTTTCCGTGTCACTCTGCTGCCTTTCTCTCTCTCTCTCTCTCTCTTTCATTTACGGTCTCGTGCCGGCTTCCCTTCCTTTCTTTGTTTGATACAAACATCAGAGTTGCGACGCAACGCAGTTTTTATTTTGCCATTCTCGTACATTCATTCTGACGAAACATTCGCTGGTCGTTTTCACAATCCTTTCTCGCTTTCTCTTCACCCTCGCTTTGGTTGCATCTCACAATACCAAGTAGCTAAATCCAACAAACGGCACCGTGTTGAACAAAAAGATCCTTGAGGTTGTTCAGTTGCGTCAGCCTTTGCTGTGTCACAGATGAACAAACAGCCACAAACAGACACAGGCAGACAAAGCACAAAGAAATAACAATCACCTTGTTCCTTGTGCTGCGCATTTTCCCTCGGTCTCTCTTGAAAAAGCATTCGATACCCTCTCCTTCTGTTTGTCTTTTTGAGCCTAAACTCTATTTTTCAATTTGGCATTTTCACAGGAAACATTTTCTATTTTTTCTTTTTTATTCTCTTCATCTTTCTTGTCTTCCTCTCAAGAAACTATCGAAAACATCTCAAAAATGGCTTCTGCTCTCCGCCTCTCCTCCCTCCTCCTCCTCGGCCCCCTCCTCCTCGGCAGCTTGGCAGCCGCCCTACCCATGGACCACGTCTTCCGCCGCGCGACCACCGCCGCCGACATCGTCGCCGCCATCATGCCCCTGTCCGTCTCCTGCGCCAGCGCGCCGCTGCCCGAGTGCGCCACCAACGTCGAGGCCGCGCCCTACCTCATCGCCGCCATGACCAAGTACGGCGTCTACAGCCCCGCCGAGATCGCCGGCGTCCTCGCCCTCGTCGCCTACGAGTCCGTACAGATGGAGTACCGCCACAACGTCAGCCCCGGCCGCCCCGGCCAGGGCACCAGCAACATGCAGGAGATCGGCTTCAACACCCAGTACGCCGCGTCGTTCCCGGAGCTGGCGTCCGGGCTCACGGCCGCCAACGGCGATCCGGACTCAATCCTGGCCCTCGTCACGCCCGACGCCTACAACTTTGGGTCCGGCCCTTGGTTCCTGACGACGCAGTGCTCCGCCGACGTGCGCGCGCAGCTGCAGGCCGGCACCGACGCCGGCTTCACGGCCTACATGGGCTGCGTCGGCGCGGACGTGACCGAGGCGGGCCGGCTGGACTTTTGGCACGCCGCGCAGACGGCGTTTGGCCTGTAAAAATTTACGGCGTCTTGGTGTCGTTTCTCTCTCTTCCTTTCTTGTATCATACAGCAGTTGTCTTCTTTTTTTGTCTTCTTGTTCAAGTAGCATACATTATATTCATTTCGTGCCAGCCTGGTGCATTTGTAAGGGGACAACCCCTGAATTTTTATTTCTTTTTTTTGTTAACAAAAAATCTCATTATGCCTCTCTATTCCGTGCTTCGTGTTTGGTTTTTGTCTTAAGCTCATGTGCTCCGCTCCCCACCCCCCTTTGGCCGTCCTCTCCCTCCGTCTTGCTCTTTTTCTTATCCAGAGGACCAGCTGGAACAAGAAGAAAAAAAAACAAATACCATATGTACAATGGGATATCGTTGCCTTGTCTCTACAATATCCTCGCAGGGACAAGAGCCGTTTGCTGTATATACCGAAAATGCTACGCTGCTCTCAAAACGACGCTCGCCCTACATCACCGCACACTCTCCTTCCTGCTGCCGGCCAATTTTGCTCCGAGATATCCGCTCCCGCTGCCGTGGGCCCGTCTTACCGGACCGCTTGAGGTCCTCCAGCCGTTCGCGTGCCTTTGGGAAATCTTGGGCTGTGTCTGCTGTTAGCATGGAAACCCACCGAAATAATGCCAAAAAAACAGGATGAATGACAAAAAATTATTGCAAAACTTACCGGCTGCTCGCCAATACCACCGCTTGGCGTCCTCCAGGTTCGCCGCGCTGCCGATGCCGATCTCGGTGAAGTAGCCCATGGCATACTCTGCCTTGGCCAGGCCCGCCGTCGCCGCTTTCCGTGCCCACAAGTACGCCTCCGTGTCGCTCTGCTGCAGCACACCCTCGGAACCCGTCAGGTACCAGCCGCTCAGTGCCAGCTCCGACTGGTGCTCCTCCTGCGTCGCGGCTTTGGAGTACCACATGATCGACAGCCGCCCATCGATAGGACAACCCATCAAGCCGTACTCATAAGCACAGCCCAGGCGGTACTGGCTGAACTTGTACCCTAGATCGGCCGCCTGCTTGAAGAGCTGGAAAGCGTAGGCCTCGTCCCGCAGAATCGCATCGTTCGGCTGAGCGCTCTCATAGAGCAGGCCCAGCTCGTGCAGCGCGTGCGGGTTTTCGGGGTCGGCCCGTTCGGCTGCCCTCTTAAGCCAGCCAACGGCCTCGCGCGGGTTCCGCTGCTGACCCAACAGTCCCTTGAGAAGGATCATGCCCACCTTGTACATGGCCGGCGTGTCGCCGAGCGTAGCCGCGCGTTTGTACCACTGGATCGCCTTGAGCGGGTCCTTTCGCGTACCGCCGCCCTCTTCGTTGCCAATCTCGCAGCACACAGCCGTGCGGTATGCAGCAGCTGCGTGGCCCAGCTTGGCGGCCGACTGGTACAGAGTAAAGGCCTCCTTGTTGTCTGGTTCTTGACCAAACAAGCCGCGACCTAAACAATCGGCCATGAAGAACATGGCGTCGCCGTTTTGCGCGCTCGCCAGTTTCTTCAGAAGTTTGTGCGCATCATATGCGTAACGCTCGCGCGCTTTCGTTCGCGTGCGTGGGTCAGGAAGCGTGGGTACTAGCACATCGATAGCTTCCACTAGCTTTTTGGCCAGAGTCAGAGACGCTTGCTGGTTTGATGGATCGGCTTTGACCGCGTTTCGCATCCTCTCGAGCATCTCTGGTGTCACGGGCGGCTCGGGTGCCGGCTCACCAGGCAGGGGTCCGTTAGGCGGCGGGGCTTGCATCGGCGGCGGTTGTGCCGCGGGCTGATTTTGAATTGGCGTCGAAGAAGACATGGTGCCCAGCGGGCCACCAGCTCCGTTGTTGTAGTTACGCACAGGTGGCGGTCTGTTGTTGCTCATCTGCTGGCTGGCAACCGAGTTGGGGATGAGGCCGGCGCGAACAGGTGTAGGATGCAAAGGGAGCGAGTCACCGTTCGAACCAGATCTCGCCGATGCGGCGCTTCCCTGTCTCATCGGACCCGGACCTGCGGGAAGACCGCCTTGCTGCGGGAAGCCACCGGCCCTGGGAGTAGGCATGGGCGGAATGTCGCCAGCCATCTCGAAAACGGCTTCTTGAGACTGGCGGAGATCTGGCTGGGACTTTGTCCTGCTGATCTCGGGATATCGATTCGGGCCTCGCTGCGGTTGCTGCGGCTCTTGGTTCGGACCACTCGGGCCACTCGGGCCGTTCGCACCGCCGCCGCTCCCTGGGTACACATGCTGGTCCAAAGAACCCTGTGCACGGTGCCGTGGGTCATTGAAACCGGGAGCGTTCTGGGCAGGGGCGCCGCCCTGGGAGTAGTCGCCGCTTTCTCGAGAATCGTAGTATGAGTCGTAGAAATCGTCAATCGACGACGGCCTTTGAGGAGCATCTTGCTGTTGCTGCTGTGGTGGGCCATAACCTTGATCTGGGCCAGGGGGGCCGTTTCCAAAGCCCGGGCCGCCTCCTGCCCCCGGATACATTCTCTGCGGAGGCGGACGAGAGCCTTGTGCGGTTGACGGCCTCTGGGGTGGCATCATCCCACGGCCGCCGCCCGGTCCGGGTCCACCGCCACCGTTGAAGGGGCGGTAGGGTCCGCCACCGTTTTGTGGCGGTAGTTGCTGGCGGCCGCCCATGGGGTCCATCGAAGTGGGCATAGTCATTGTGCGACTGGGCGGGCCAAAGTTCTCCTCGCGAAAATCTCTCGGCGGCGGTGCGCCGTAGCCCTGGTCGAATGCCCCATCCTGTTGCGTAAAAGACCTCTGTAGTGGCCTAGGAGGGCCGTAGCCAGGTCCGCCGCCGCCGCCGCTGCCGCCTCCAGGACCCATTGGGTTTCTCATTGGCGGAGGCCGCCCTTGGCCATTCGGACCACCGGTAGGCGGAGGTGGCCTTTGCTGGTTACCCGAGATGTCCATCCCAGCAACACCCTCCATGATACGTTGTTCATCGAAGCGATCTGATTTCCCTTGTTGGCCAGGGAAAGGTGGAAAAGCATTACCGCCAAAGCCGCCGTCAAGAGGGCTCAGTGGCGGGCCATTAGGGCCACGGTTCACTGGTTTTTGTTAGTAGCTAGCCTTCGACAGCACACATCAGATATCAAAAGATCGCAGCACGTACTGAGAGGGTCCGAAGTGTTTGCCCGGTCCGGCGGCCCAGGCCGGCGGCCCGGTGGTCCATTTTGGTAGTCCCCTCTCATAGGGCCGGGCGCAGGTGCGCCACCACGCGGAGGATACGGGCCACGACTACCGCCACCGTTATCCATCGTCATCTGTCTCGGCGGTGGACCGCCGCGGCCTCCAGGCATAGGTGGACCTCCACCGCGGCCAGGACCAGGTGGTCCATTGTAACCGTAGCCTTGATCATCATAGCCACCGCCATATTCAGGGCCACCGCCGTAGCCACCGTCGCCATACTCCCCGCCGTACCCGCCACCGCCAGGGCCACCGTTGGGGCCGTATTCCTCTCGGTAACCGCCATACGGCGCGCCACCAGGCCCGCCCGGCCCACCCGGACCGTTCGGCCCTGGTCCTCCTGGTCCTGGCGGGTACTGTCGCTGCGGCGGGGGTCGTGGTGCCGCCGGTCCGTTATATGCGCGCTGTTGCGGCTGCGGCGCGTAGCCTCCGCTGTAGGCCATGGCGAACTAGACGGAAAGCTGGGAATTGGCGCGCTGTTGGAAGGGGGGCGACAAGCGAACAGAGCAAGAATTGCTTACCCGCTCTGTTGAGAAAACGAGAAAATATAAAGAACAAGAACAGATCGAGAAGCTGTCGAGAGGCCTGCAAAGGAGGGTCGGGTGCAGAGGCCAAAAGAATGACGGCTGAGCAACCCTCACACTTCCATGGCCGGGTTGCAAGAGCAGCCGAGGGTCGAGACAGAGGTGGTGAGGGAGAATGGTGCCCCGCGTAGTGCAACTAGCGAACAGTAGATGCAAAAAAGGGAAATATAAAAGACGCCGAGTAACAAGCAGAACAAAAAAGGTTCCGAGAGGCCAGGTTTGAACAGAGTAGCTGTCGAGCTCTAGCGGCGCATGACGACCGGTCGTCGGCGGCTAAAAGGCGGATGGTGTGCGGTTCTGCGGCGCGGTAGGTCGATAGCGTGAGAGCCAGCTGCGAAGGAAGAGCAAAAGAGGCACAGAATCGAGAGTCGAGAGTCGAGAGTCGAGAGTCGAGCCGAGAAGAGGAGAAGAACCGGCTGCTTCGCAGAGGAAAACCCAACGGCCAAAGGGAGTTTCGGGCCAATGCTGATCGACAGTTTCGGCGGACCGTTTGCGCTTGGCGGGGACCGCGGAGAGACTGACGAGCAGCAGATGTAGAGGCGACAGAGTGCGGAAAGGAAGACGCGGAATCCGTCGAAAGAGAGACGCAGAAGTGAAGAAGAAGAGGGCTTCGTCGAGAAGTTGGGGAAAAGAGGGAGAGTCGTCGATAGTAAGACAATAGGAAGATACCAGCGAGCAGCGTTGACGTAGAAGGGGGAGCGAGACAACCAAGGAAGGAGGGACAGGCACACAAGGCGAGGAAGGAAAAAGGGTCCGCCAGCCGTTGCTTCCCTGAGTGGCATGGCAGGCGCCCTAAGAGGAAGGCACGATGGGGAAATCAGGGTACCCGAAGGCGGGCAAGGGCAGCGTCAGTGGAAGGAGCGAGGGAGGAAGGGACTGCAGACCATAGCGCCGCGCGGAGTGGAGAGGAGGGGCGGATCCCGTGCGAGCGTTGTGTAGGCGCTAGGCCAGGTACCCAGTGCATAAAGGTGCCTGGGACGGGCACCTGCGCTAAGATACGCGGATGCACCGTCTCGAGGAGAGGGAAGGGACCCGAGGGAGAGTCGAACAATTCGAGCAGCCTGCTGGTCAGATGCGCCCTACGGAGCGCGGCGAGCGAACGCCACCAGCCATAAGAAAGACACCGCAACCTGATCGAGCGCTCCGAGGCACGAACCAGGTAATTCGCACCCGCCATCGACCAGGTTTTTTCCCATACGCGATCCGATCAAGATAGTCTCCATAGGACACGCTACGACGTAATGCACCGAGCCAGCGACCCGCCGTTTTTCTCGCCGCCGTCATTGTGAGCGAGCAGGCCTCCGGCTCGTGTTGACGGGGTCGCCAGCCGATACGAAGGGAGGCGACAAACAAGGCGTTGCACAAGAGGGCCCCTCTGCGAGGACCCATTGACCGTTGGCACTTAAACGGACCTTTAAAATTAGCGCCTCGCCCTCGGGCACTGCAGGAACGCCGTTAGACCACGGAGCAATACTCTGCTGGCTTCCCTTTGCAAAGACCCCGTGCAAATTTCACCGGCCCGGGTTCCCTCCTTTCTCCAGATGAGAGGCCAAGACCTGGCTGCGTGACAATGCGCCGGTATCTTCCCTCGTACTCGCGGCCCAGGGGCAGACTCGGACAGCCAGGGACCCCTTACAACGATGTTCCCACGAATGGCATCTGAGGATATGAGTCGACAGTTGCGAGTCGACGGTGACGGTGCTGGTGCAGATGCATCTCATCTGCTCAAACAGGCTTCGCGACGCAGGCGTGGAACGTCAAGAACAACACGAACACGCCGGCGCTGAGCTGCGTCCGTCGCGCAGCTCCCAAGCAACAGCCGCGTTCGCTTCGTGTTGTGTGTGAGTGCGACTCCATCACTGCCCGTGTGCTTCCGTGATACCCCTGCCCTTCCACTGAAGCGAGTGGAGCGTGTTGCATTGCCGACCGATCCTATTTTAACATTGTTTTTGTCTCTCTCCCCTTCCATGGGGGTCAGGTCAAACCGCTCCAAACCATGCCCCCCCTTTTATTATCTCCAACGAGGTGTCTGGACCGATGCTATGCAGCAAAAATAAAAGATACGAAGGTTGCCCAACATATAGGGACACCTGCAAGGCCCTGCGTAATACAAGTCTTGTGTTTGTTTTCAGCCCGACTCGGTGCAAAGCATTGTCCCGGAACCGCTGCTCTATAACGTCTCCAGCTGGGTGACAGAGCGCAGAAAAGGCGCGAGGAACGTTCGACAGCACGAGCAGCGGCGTGTTTTTCTTGCGCTTTTCTTCTGCCTCTGCTGTTCTCCATGCGTCAGAAACACCCCGGCTGAGAAAAGCTGAAGCATCATGCCCAACAGAGACAAAAATAAACAGCAACGTGTGGACAAGACGAGACGAAACCGGGTTCCGACATCGTGGTTACCGTGGCGGCATGTCTTCCTCTCTTTTTCGCGTTCTTCCTTCTTTTCTGATTCTCGTCGATCCTCTTTGTCTCCCCCTTCCCGATCATGTACCAATGCTTTTCTCCCTCCGCGCGGTGTTCGCGATTAGTAGCCCCCTTCGGTGCGTGTTTCAGGCCAACGCCTCTTCCTTTGGTTCTGCGACTTCTCACCCCCCCTTTTTTGTTTGTGTGTACCGCTCTTGAAACAAAATGTTTGTATTCTATTTCTTGGCATTCTTCCCCTTTCCCACGGTGAGAACATCAGGACTCCGATAGCACCGAATACGTGGTCTCAATTCCGGACATGCAAGCTAACTTCCCAAAGCTTACCGCATTATGCAATGAGCCACCAGCCGCGTCCTGGTTAAGAGGATGGGAGTAAAAGTACATTGGTATAATATTGAGAGGCTTGCTCGCAGCAGGAGTGTATATCGAAGTGAATATATAAAACAAGACAAAGATGCAATATGATGGTTAAACCAGAAAAAAATATTGTTCCTTCTAGATGTCCCATTGTCATAAAAAGAACAGCCGCAGCTCTAGCAGCGAAGTTGGCCGCCGACTTCCTGTCGTAAATTCTACACTATAAGAAAGAGAATCATTCTCGCGTAAACAGTGGTCGCCACAGACGTCTGACCGGTCCTTCTTCAAGTCGAAATGTTGACTCCACGCAGCGTGTTCGCTGCGCTCACTTGGAAGCTGACGAGATTGATCGAGTTGCCATTGGTCAGCGTCAGGTTCCGGGCTTCTTGAATCGTCACGCCCGACCCATCGTTCAAGGCGCCTTCACTAGCCTCCGTGAAGAACCTCTGCAGGGCGCTCTGGGCGGATTCCGCGTTCGCCAGCGACTCCTGCTGCAGAATGAAAAGCACGGCCACGCGAGCAAAGTCAAGAACGTCTTCCGTCACAGTGAATGTTGCGGACGGCGTCGCTGACGATCCGGTGCTTGTCGGCGTCCCCGAACCCCCACCAGCTGTCGTCGATGGGGTGATTGTCGTTGTCACCGTTGTTGTTGACGTGGGCGATACAATGGAAGGCGTGATCTGCGTACTGAAAGTCAAGGTTGTGCCTGATAAGGTCGAAAACGTGTTTTCGGCGGCTTTGGAAGACGGCGTCGCCGTAACGATCGTACTAAAGCCAGCACTTGCCCTCTTGGCCTTGAAACCACCAGATGACTGAACGATCACAGTCGAGGACGCCTCGTCTTCGACCGTCACAGTGACAATAGCCACTCCACTAACAACTGAGACGTTGCTATTGCCAGTAATATTACCCTCATTTGCTGCAAACGCGCTGACTTCGGTCGAGCCACTCGACTGGCGCACAGGCTGGCCGTCGAATGTGACCAACGCATTTTCGGCTGCACAACTGAGGTTGCCAGAGTTGAACATGGCGAGGATTTGCGTGCCAGATAGCGGAATAGAGAAGTTCTGCTGTGCTTGCTCGATCAGGCGCGGTAACGCGTTGCCGAGAGTGACATCTGTGAGACTGCTGGTGGTCGAGGATGATGTTAAGGTTGTTGTTGTACAACCATTGTCGCCGGCGGCAGTGCAGTCAAAACCAGTGAAATCGTTGGTGCAAATGCACGAACAGAAGCCTTGTGTCGAGACAACATTGGTGCCGCCGTTGGCACATGTGAGCTGGCTTTGGCACTGTGCTAGCGCCGATGTGTTGTCAGAGTTTTGTTTGCGAATGACAAAAAACTCGAGTGGAATGACGATTGCTGCGGCCACGATGATGAGAATAACAATGACGATGAGCACGAAGCCCCAGAGGGGCAAGCCGCAGCAGCGCCGACCCTTGCGCTGCCGTTGATTCTTGAGGTCCGTAAGCTCAGAGATGCTTTCGCCGTCTTCGTTCCGTCCTTGAATTGGTTGGCCACTGAGGCGGCTGTTTCCGATATTATTAAGATTAAGAGGCAATGGCCAAGATCCAACCTGCTCGCGCAGACTCTGTCGGAAACTACGACGGCTGGGTTGGCCAGGAGGTGGGAAAGCTGCCAGCATATCCGACAGGCCCGATTGATGCTTTTCTATATCGCCTTAGAAGAGTTAGTCAAAACTGCAGTAGAGTGCCTGCAGGACAAAAGTTTGAAGAAAAAGTCTTACCTTCCGAGCCCTTGCCAGCACCCCGGCCATACATGCCAGGCGACCCATCGAGGTCGTCAATACGGCTAGCCGGGCGGCGTCCGCGGTCGAGGCTGGCAGCCAACCGAGTAGCACGACGGATGAGATCCGGCAGGCTTGTTAAGCTACCCCGGGCTTCGGCCTTCCGGACGGCTTCAAGATCAAGTCGTGGAGGGCGTCGGATGGCCGACAGGCGGCTGTAAGACCGACTCGGTCCACCAGAGTCGATGTCATTGAAGTTGGGGTTGAGAAATGGTGGCTGTGGTGAAATTGATGAGCGTCGGTTAGGGTTTGACGGGTCAGTTGCGGTAGCTGCATTGTAGGCATCGAGGATATTGTCAGCGGTTAGTGAAGAGCCGATGGTGGCCTTGTTGGTTGACGCAGTGATGGCAGATGATGATGAAGCATCAACATAACCTGTGCCTTCATGGAAAGGACCGGGTGATGATGCGGTTTCAGCTCTTGTTTCCGTTGTGATCAGGACAGCCCTGCCTCGCTTGCCAATACTAGCACTGCGCACGAGCTGTTTCTCATCGCCGTCACGATCGCCTTCCGCGCTTCCTGCGCCGCTTCTGCTACCACCATCATCGTCATATCCACCCGCGTTGGACGATTCGCCGCTCTCTTCAGGGATATCTTCGTAATATGATGCGACATCGGCGTAGTTAGGACTCATTGCTAGCGATGATGTTGATTCCCAGTTTTCAGGCATTGCAGCACTGGAGGCGAAAGATGCGTGTGACCGTGATCGTGGGCTTTCTTCAGGAATAGGGGACACATAGGAAGCGTTCGAATAGAATGAAGATGCGCCGCGACGAGCTGAAGGCGGAGGGCCCAGGTTTACGCTTCGTCGTGGTGGTGGCATGGCAACCACAGGAGCCGGAACTGGGATGGCAGCAGGAACAGCCACTGGGACAGGGAAATCAGGAATAGAACCGACGGAGGAGACGGTCGAAGCCCGCGATGCAGACGACGCCGTGGACTGCTGGGTGAAGGACAGGTCGGATTCGCGGCTTGGTTTCGCCCGGTCCCCTGGTGCTAGTAAATCCGCGCCTGCACTTGCTCCTCCGGCTTGGTTAACTGTGTTGTAGGCAAAGACCGTTGGTGTTGGATCTTGGACTTTGGAGCTGTCGAGAATTGAAGGGACGCGGCTCGGTCGGGGCGGACGTTGCGGTGGCTGCGAGCGTCCTGGCGGTGGGCGGTACGGCTCGGCATCCTTTGAAGAAGAGCCATTTCTGCTGCTGTTTGTGTTTAGATTGGAGGGTGCCGCGAGAGGGCCAGCCAAAGGCCATTGAGGTGCTGGTGTTGGCCTTGATATGGCAACACCTTGCGGTTTTACTATTGGTATGCGCGAAGAGGCCGAATTTGAAGGTGGTGATGTTGGACCTGCTGCAGGCCCGCCCGCTAGCTCTCTTCTTGCAGAACTTGGAATTGGGATTCGCTGTGTTGTCTGCGCAGGGGGCTGTTGTTGCTGCTGTTCCTGGGACTGCGCTGTCCGGGCCATTCGTCTTGCAAATGCAGCAAAATCCTCGCGGGGTGCGCCAGCCTGAGCTAACTCTCTTGCTCGACGAATGGATCCTCCTGCCGACGGTCTGTCCATGTCTTCCACATTTTGAGAGTAACTCATTGAAAAATCACTGCTCCCCAGGAGCACGGGTGATCCTTAATAGAATATCCTCCTTACCGGGCAGGCCGTTTCCTCCACTCTGCCCTCGGCCTGATGCTGACTGCAAATGTCCTAGTCGTTGTCGGATGTCCAGCCCTTTCGTAGTCGGTAGTCGTCGTAGTCGAGCTTGAAGTGGAAGTCGACCGTGTTCGCGTGTTGAATTATTCGTAGCAGAGAACCATGGCCATAAATCCGTACGCAAATGTCGTGTATCGATTCTTAGATGGATTGCTGTAAAGCCTGGGCCGATCGTGGCGGGACTCGAGAGGAAATGAACGAGCGGCAATGGAGCCAGGAAACGAAGAAGGGAAAGAATGTCTGAGACAAAAAGGCACAGATCTAAACAAAAGAAAGAGAGGTTGAAGCCAGAAAACTCGGAAGATGAGAAAAAAGAACGTAAACAAGTGAGTGAAAGTTGATTGCTATAGCCTGTCGAAGGCAAGTCGTTTGGTACGAGAAAGGATGAAAAGAAGCAACGAAAAAAGGCAGGAAAAGAAAAGACAGTCGAGAAACCAAGGTTAATCCGAAGCGTTCCAGAGTTCGGCAACGAGAGTGAAGAAGCGGAAGTAGGATATAATGAGCTCAGTAACGGCTTGATCGAACGGACAACTGTCTGAGAATGAAAGTGAGCAACACAGAAGATTAATAGATAAGTTGGATGTTTAAGGAGCGAATATAGGGCAGAAGAGACAAAGTGTGCAGGAGAAGAGTGAATAGGATGAGGAAAAGGGAGCAGGAGTCGAGGCGTGTTCGGTTCGAGACGACAGGTTGGTCCCTACTGCCTCCAGTACTGTTCGCTATCTCTTCTTTTCCTCCGTTTGACGTCTTAGGCCCTCGGCAAGCACTGCAGCCCGATTCCTAAGAGTGGGTCGCGCTCACAGTTTTTGGTTGAAAGTATCCGCCCAGGTCTGCGCGGTGAACGTCAAGAGACAAAGAAAGTTAGGGGGTGTCGATGTTCAGGACGTGCAGCGTGCGCACGGAGACACGGTTGACAATGATGCTGCGTAGCCTTCTAGCACAGATCTCTGGCAAGCACACACAGCTGACGGCAGTCTGGGCCGACGGAAGACTACTCGCTTCGGCCCAAATACTGTAGTATTGTGCTCTGTACGTCGTGTGTGCCTGGAGTTGGGTGTCGCAGCGACGAAGAGAGCAAGATAACGGGGCAGGGGGTGGGGAAAAAGGGGTGTGAAAACAGCCGGGTCACAGGTTGAGGTGGTCTTAGAGGAGATCCCTTACCCTTTGTGTTTCGAGACTTGGCCGTTCTGGTTAGTTAGCAGGAGGTAACCGATGTTGAAAGAGAGAGAAAAGTACCGAGAAGACGCCAGGACGGGGAATAAGGAACGAGAGAGGGGGAACGGGGAAGATAGAAAAGGCTCGTGAGAACATGAACATGTAAGTAAGGAAGCAGCAGCGTCGATTGTCGCGCGAGAAAAAGAAGGCAGTGGAAAGGGGAAGGGCTGTGTCCAGTTGCACCACAGCGGCCATGTGCAGCGCGGAGCAGGCAATAGAGAAGTGGGTATCGCGAAGTGGTCGTGGGGGATTCGTAGGAGGACTCGTGGACAGCAAGGAGAGCAGGGAGAGACGTGGGCTTGCAAAGCGTGGCCTCACTGACACCAGAAAAGACGCAGGCCATGGAAGTTTGGTGTTTCAGGGGTGCGGGACGGATAAGGCAAGGAAATAGGGAGCGAAGCAAAACCCAGAGAAAAATGAATGTACTGGGTGCCAAGGTGTCACCAACCTTTTGGACGATATCTTGGAAAAGCCGCGGAGATCAAGCAGGCAATCAATCAAGAGCACATGGCTGAGCTCGCAGTCGGTCTTCGCTGGAATTTGATGGTCTTGTTTTAGCCTTTTGGCTATTTCGCGATGCGATGCTGGCCGGATGCGCGAGAATGATGTACGGACGAGGCGGTCTTCGAGAAGGACGGGGAAACCCAGCTGCACTCGCGGCGGAAGGGAACAAGAATACTTGTTGTCGTCGTCGTTGTTGTTTCGTTTGGTGAAGGCGATGGTTTGTTTTGTTGTTTTTTTTGCTTCTGCCGGTCTGTCGTCAAGACAGGAACACAGTCGAAGTCGGTGGAGGGTATCGAGAAACGAAGAGAGAACTAAACAAAAACACGAAAAAGAGTGTCGAGAAGGGCGCAGAACGCAAAACGCGAAATGCAGGTGGTAAATGAAGGAGAGAGAAAGGGCCAAAGCGAAGATGCAACGCGCGCGATGGGCGAAGAAGAGGAGAAGAAGAAGAGAAAAGAAGAGAGGACGAACGGAGAGGGGGGGGCACGAGAAAAGGAGACGCTCGCAAAATAGGAAGGAACGCCCACGAACACGCGCAAAACGAAGGGACGACACGAGAGACGCAGAATCGACCACGGAAAGACCGACTGAGCAGGGCCAAGCAACGAAAGAGCAAGGAGCCAGGAACAGGCCAGGAAAAGCCAGGAATAGCCAGGAATAGCCAGGAATAGCTAGGAACGAACGGGCAGGGGCAGACCACAGACAATCGACAAAAAGGCACAGATGGGAAGCTACGGAGTACGGAGTACGGAGTAGGGGCTTGGTTAATTGACCAGGGGCGCCCCTTCCACTTTGGGGCGACGCCCCCGTTGTCAAAGCTCAGGGGGAGAAAACACGGCGCAAAACAAAGGACGAAATGACAGATGGGAAAATACCCCGTACACCGCACCCACCGAAGCAAGCCAAAATGAAGGGCAGGCCAGGGCACACCGTCGTCACGTTGTCCGGCACCCATACTCCGTACGATCGCAGGAGCATGCCCCGAAAAGGAAGCAGCTACAGAATTCGCAAGATACGACGTACAGCTGCACAGCAAGAGGCGAATACGATGTGCATTGTCGGGGAAGGAACCACGGCAGCCCATTGCTGTGTAGATCTCGCTCCTTCCTGCATCCGCTCCTTCCCCAATCTACGTCGAATTCGTCCCAGGCCTTGGTCCGCTGTCCACAGCAAGAACGAGTGGCCGCCGCTCCCCTCCCCTAGCAGAGGGCCCTTGTCTGGCCAATCTCCCCTCGCAGCGCCCAGCCAATAGCACGACACCGACAAGCTCAACCCTGGGCGTCGGTCGTGCCTGCTTGGCACTATCGAACGCTACTGCACAGCAGAGCGCACCACTCTGCTGCTGGCGACAAGGCCATGGCGCAGGGGTTCTGAAACCGTAGCGTCTTTTGCCGTGCCCAGGCCAATCAGAAACGACGGCTCCGTTGGTGGGGACCGGGGCGCACAGCCAATGCAAACAGAGGAATAGAGGCTGTCAAGCACATATTGCGAGGCGATTAACATAGCGGCTCTATCGGACAGCCACAGTGGGCAAAAAAAAGCTAGACATTGCACAGAACCGGGAATCCGATCGAGGAGAGAACGATCAAAGAATGCGATGGCAAATCCAAGATGGCGACATCTGCGGTCAGTACTCCGTAGGAAGTGGCCCGCGCATCTCGGGGGAGAAAGAGAGGAGAGAGAACAGGAGCGGAGGAGACGCGGAGAGAAAAGAGGCAAAGAGAGGAGATACAACGCTTTCCTATCTGTCAGGACGTAATTAGGACTGCGAGCGGACGCGACGGACCCGACGGAGTGGCGTTCGAGATCTATGAAGCAGAGCCATGGCACCGCACAATCCGCCGTGGGCCACCAGCAGATAGATTGGCCGGTATTCATATGCATGTAGCCAGAGGCGGCGCGGCACAAGTCGACGTTGGCCCAGATACGACGAGGCCCCAAATGCGGCCGTTGGTTCGGCTGTTTATGCGGGACGATCCTGTTGGTGTGGGCGCGGCGGGATGGGGTGGCACAGTGAGGGCATCGAAGAGGGTGACAGAGAAGGAGGAAATGTAAACAGAAGGTCGCCGACAGCTTTTTGGCGCCTGTTTATCTTATTCAATCTATTCATACCTCACGAGATTTCGGCTGTGCACAACACTCTGTTTCTACGTCCAGCTGCTTCGAGAGTCTGGCTTCCGCCGCGTTTATCTTGGCCAACACGTCGTTCCCTCTCCCTCGCCGTGCCGCGTTTCAGCTTGAGAGCATTCTAGAAGTCTCGGGGTGTTGGCGCTGTCGCAGAACGCACGAGGCAGAGGATAAAGTCGGTCTAAAGCCATTGACCGGCGTGGCCCGATGACGGGACCATGTGCCTCTATTCTGTTTTCCTTGTCTGCTTCTTCTGGAGGCGGGTTCGTTGCCTTCTTTCTCGTTTCTTCCGCCGCCTCGACCCAAGCGCGTCCTCCCGCGCGCGACCCACGGTCTCGGTTCGTTGGCAATGCCCTCGACTCCAGGGAAGAGAGCTCCCGGCAGGACGATGAATTGCACAACCTTCATTGAGACATATCCGGCGTCGGCCGAAATGAGCATCCTCGGGTGCAGGAGCGGCTCAAGACGTGAGGCTGCCAGTAATTTCATATTCTCATTTCTATGCCAGACACAGTAATCTCGTTGTTTCCGGATGCATCGAGGCGCATATGCTGCACATGTTGTCATCCTGTCTGTCGGAGCATCCTGAACGAGAGATCAATTTCCCATTTGGGGTTGTTGTTGCGCCAAGTACATCCTTTCCACTCAGTCTCAATAAACCGTGACTGATACTAAGGAAGCTCGGTACACGAAAGAACGAAATTGCACACACAAATAAACAACGGCCAACAAAGGAAAACAAAAAGAAAGATCCGCTCATGTGCTTCTCAGGATTTCACCGTCTCCTTGTCGTGGGGTATCTCTAACGTGGCTTCAGACGAAGACCGCTCCGCCTTCTCCGCCTTCTCCATCTTCTCCACCTTCTCTGACTCTTCGGTCTTCTCTGTCTTCGTCTTCTCCGTCTTCTCGTCTGCTTCCGGGACGCTGTGCAGCAGAGCCTTCTCCGCAGACGCGGACAGCTTCCGCTTGCTAGCGGACCTCCGCCCGGCCCGCTGCTCGGCCTTGGCCGCCCTCTTAGCCGCCAGCTCCGCCTCCTTCTCGGCCTGCTCCTGCTGCACCTCGTCCCAGTTGCGCACCAGGATCCACGACAGCTGGCGCACGCGCATCTTCTCGCCAAACGGCTCCTTGAGCTTCTTGCCCTTGTTGTGCCGCTTCCACGCCCGCCGCCGCGCCCGCGCCGCCATCTTCTGGTCCTTGTGGATCTCCCAGCGCACGCGCTTGTCGGCCACCACGGCCAGCCCGTGGTTGACCGAGCGGCCTACCGTGGACCACGTGGAGGACCGCCGAAGCGGCGGCGGCGGCGGAGGCGGCGGACCCTCAGATGACGACGAAGGAGCGCCGAGGGCAAGGACCGACTGCCACGCCTCGGCGTCCGCCTCCCGGTACGTCGGCTTGGCCATCGGCATCAGCTTCCCCGTCCGCACCTCCAGCTCCATCGCCGCGGCATACCCGCTCGCCTCAAAGTGGTACATGCACCGCTCGAGCGTGGCCAGCTCCAGCGTCTCGGCGCTCAGCGGCGCCAGCAGCGGCGCCTTGGCGCCGATGCCCAGCACCTTGCGCATCGTCTTGGTGTTGGCGATGGCGACGTGCAGGCCGCGCGGCGCGAACAGCGCCGCGTTGGCGCGCGCCAGGTAGGCCTTGGCGCGCTGCTGGGCCACGATGGCCGTGGTGACGTCGGCCAGGATCTGCAGGACGGCGCCGATGGCGTTGGCGTAGTCGTGCGGTACGAAGTTCATGGTGAAGGCGGCCGCGGACAGGACCAGGGCGGCCGGGTGCGGCGACGTGACCAGGTTCAGCCCGTCGATAAAGGCCATGAACGTGGCGGCGTCGATGCCGTGCGTGTCCCCCAGGCAGGGCGCGTAGCCGCGCGCAAAGGGCACGGTGGCACCGCCGTGTATGCGCGGGACGACGACGGGCCGCGCTAGGCGGCGAAAGCCGGCGGCTTCTTTGAAGGACGGCAGCGGCACATCCTCGAGGGGCGCCGCGGCCACGTCCAGCAGCAGCTCCTCGGCCACCTGCTCCTCGGCCGCCGTCATTTTTATGTCGACGGCCGCGTCCGTCTTGCTGTCGCCATGCTGCTCAATGGCACCAGCCTCGGTGGTCGTGTCTGCGTCTGTGACTGGTTTTTCTGTAACTATCGTCTCTGCTATCGCATGGCTCGCTTCGCCGGGCTGATCGGCCGGCCCTGGCTGCGCCACGACCGCGTTAGACGCGGCTGTAGGCGTGTAAGGCGGTGGTGGCGACCGTGACCGCCGCATCCTGCCGAAAGACGAGCGTAGGCCGAGGCCAGAGAATTGCCTCTCGAGCGACCCAAATGTACTGGTGCGTCTTTTTAGGGAGGACTGGTCGTCGCCGGACGACGCCGTCGAGGAGGGCGGCGGCGGGGCAGCCGGAGCAGCGGCCGGCACAGCCTGCTCTCGGCCAACTTCAGCCTGGTGCCGCCTCCGCTGCCGCCGTAGGATCTTAATCTTCATCGCGTGCAAGGTGGACGTTTGAAAGTGGGAGTTGGGGATTCAGGCAAGACTGGACTCGAGCATCACCGCCGCAGGTGATACTTGCAATGGGAGACGACCTGCTGCCGATGCCTTGCGTGTCTTCCATGGCCGAGCTAAATATCTTGGCCTGGGTCCTCCCGAAGTTTAAATGAACGTTGGACGTCCCCCTTTCCGCGTGTGTCCTGCAACGATCTTGCGTTTCTTCTGGCTACCAAACGCTACCGAAGGCCCAAACGGGATTTACAACGCGAGAGGAGACCGACGAGAAAGAAACGCCCGCTAAAGCAAGGCTGCCGGTTTGGTGCCGCTGGTGATTGGCTGTCTAGCGAGGCGCAGCCCACTCCTTGCAGTAGCGTGTCGAGGGGACTGCCAGAGTTCGAGACCGCATTCCTCGTATTGGCTAGCCTGGCACTTGATTCGCCTGTTTCTTTGAGTTTTGGCTTGTGCGGCCGCTGAAATCAGGGCTGCTAGCGGTTTCCAACAAACAACACCATGTCTTTGACAGTCCCGATATGCACACCGTCGGTTCATGAGCACAGCCTTTCAATAATTCAAGAATTCATCACGCTATAAGGAGATGCAGCACGGGGAGAAATGCCGTCTGCTCATTTGCTTTCGAGGACGGTTTGTTGGTTTCGACGTGCCGCTGCACCGCCCATGAGCTCGCTAGGGTTTTCTCTCGAAAGCCATGAAGCCATCACGAGAACTACAGCCAAAGCAAAGTAATCCCAGTCCTGTGCAAAAAAGAAGGCGCAGCAGAGGCATCCCTGTAGAATGGCATGACCTCGTCGTCGACGTGGCCACGGCAGGAAAGAGAAGAGCCGCAGGACATATACGGACTATACGGCGTATTGGCTTTCATGTTGCACACGAGAACTCGCATGGAATACAGATTGCCTGTATCTCCCTGCGAGGAGAGGATTTGATACACAGTGCTATCACGATAAGATCACGTGCGATAACGATCTGCGAATCTAGGCGGAGAAATATTTGTGCGGTATATTTTGTTTTGTGGGCCCAACATCCACCTTAAATGAAAAGCTATTTTGAAGCTTCGTTTTTTTCTCTTTACATTCTTCTCTTCTCATGTTTTTTCTGCCGGGCTGGAAAACCTGCATCTGCGCTCTACGCATGCTCTCGACGCTGGCTGCCGTAACCAAGGCCGTGTTGAGAGCACGCTACGAAATGGTAAGCATTGTCTCTTTTTTTCTTCTTTTTTTCTCTGCCTTCCCAAGGAGCAACCTGATGAGAATAATTTGCGATTGATTCCAAGTCGATGGCCGACATCGCCTGTTGGTTATATCACTTGGTTATGTGAAAGTAATTTCTTACATATTCTGAATGTTGCTGCTTCTGGGAAGCCTGCTTTCTTTCATGGAAGATAGCTCTACTGCGTGGCAGAAACACATTGCTAACTTGCCCTGTGCAGTAGAAGGAGACCCCATCTCGCGAATGTCGGCGGCCCAAAAGACGACCGTCCTCGGCGAGGGAGTGAGCCAGTTCACACCAGATATGCTCCATACAACGCGGACCCTTCAAGTCTTCAAGGTTGTGGTGTATTCTGGTCCGCCAGCTCGTTTTTCGGTTTCTCGGCCACTCGTCACGAGCTACCATCTGTATCGCGGAACGAAGTACCGAGAAGCTTGGCAGCTGTGCTGCTTGCTGGGGCAGTGCACGATCTGCGCAATGCATGTGTGACGTTGTTCCGCCGAGTAGCTTTCGTAAGGTGCGGCTGTCTATGGCTTTTCCTCGTCTTTCTGTCTTCCTACTCTTCTCTCTCTCTTTGCCATGAGTAGCATGCCACCGTAGAAAGAGAGCCAGGTTGGCAGTTTTCTCGGTGACTTGCAGAAGGCTTGCGCCGGGAAGTCACAGCTCTCTTTCCTGCCATCACTTGCATGGTGGCTTTCTGCCTGCTTCTCCAACCCCATTCCTGTTTCTCCACGCCCTAGGATTGTATTAAACCCCAGTACTATATCCTGCTTGAAAATTAGCGCACAACGTATGGATGGTATGAATGGTATGAGACTGTCGTGCAACAGGCGTTCTCGAAAGATTGCTGGCTTCTTCGCCGTGACTCCGCTGTTGTAGGACTCTTTCCCTGAACTGTCGAAACAAGACATCTTGTAGCATCTTGCAACAAACGCCCATGTTTCTGCCACGAAGACAGAGTCATACTGGCACACTTGTCTTATTGCCCTCGCTACGACATGCACCCTGTTCAGGATCATGCCTCCTTTCTGCCTGGCGACCAAATCGGTAATCTCTACCGAGCTAGTGCGACAAAGGCGAATGAATCGAACAGGGTCTTGCCTTATCACAGGCACGGACAAGCATATTCGGTTGAATAGCAATTTTGGAATTTATTCTTTCCCTGTGTATCCATGCCGAAGCAAATCAACAACGCCGAAGCCCTCCTTTGCACACACCATACGCCAACATCAGAAATCAACAAATACCCTCCCTGCAAAACATCGCCGTAGTAGTAGACGGTCAAACAAAATCAAGTAAAACCGTTATGATCGAGGAGGCAATATCTGCGGCGTAGAACCACGAGCCGTCCTCATCCCTCTCTCAATGCCGCTGCATTGGACGCCCGGGACGTCCCGGGACACTGTACGGGAAATGACTTCGCGGGGCGGGGGAAAGAGTCGGTATTGGCTCCGTAACAATAGGCGCCCGGTAGTCCACGAGGGACCGGTCGCTGGCGGCGTCGTCGAGCTCGATGTTGTCGGATCCCCTGTTCGTCAAATACTCCTTTTCTTTGTTGAAGTTCCGATGTATTGGCGGTGGGTTCTTCTCCAGTGTGCCGAGGCTGACGAGGAGGGCCAAGCCCGCAATCCCGGCCAGGATGGACGCCATCTCGTGGAACGCTGCGCTGTACGTGCCGGCAATCAGCTGCTGAAGCTCTGGCCATATCTCTACAAGTGCCGTCGGCGATCGCCGTAGCACATCCATCTGGTAGGGCGTGAGCGCGGCCAGCACATCGGCTGACTCGACCTGTACGTTGAAGATGATGGTGAATGTCGTCAGGCCGATGATGCCGCCGAGGATCCGCAACTGTGAGATAGCGCCCTGCGCCGCAGCGTGATCCTCGAGTTGCGCTTGGGCCGTCGATAGCATCGTTCCAGCCGACATGAAGAGTCCAAAGCCGACGCCAAACACGGCCAAGAATCCGTATAGCGGGGCTGACCGGTAGCTAACAGAATCCACTGTCGCCAAGAGGCTGACACTCACAAGCATGAGGACGCACGACGCCACGACCACGGGCGACGTGTGGTTCTTCTTCGCGTTTAATGGCCCTGTGATGAGGCACCCAAAAGCGGTTCCGCCGAGCATGGGGAGAAGATGCAGACCGGTCTTAAAAACGCTCTCGGTGTTGACAATCTGAAATCTCTGGGGAACAGTAATGACGAGACAGAGATAGACGTAGCCGACTAAAAACTTGTCTCTTGAATCGACAAGAAGAGATGTCAGTGATTCTGCTACATAGGGAACATTGACCTTTCAGGAATCCTCAAAAATGCCACCGGGAATTCTTACAGGAGACAACTGAGATACACTCGGTTCTTCAGCAGGCGAAGAGGGAAGACGGGCTCCATTTCCCAGTACCGGCCTGACGACAGCCAGGACTCCCAACCCATAAACAGTGCAAAACAAATGGCCGCAGATGTTAAGCTAGTCAAGACCAAGAGACTATTCCATGATACGACGAGCGAGCCGGCTTCTTGCATAGCAATCACGAGCAGCACAGTGCTGGCCAGAAGCAAGAGACTGCCGACAATGTCGACTCGGCGGAGGGAGCGGCCCGTGCCGTGGCATCGTGAGTGCTCGACTGGGTACAGAAATACAATGCCGGTAATTGCGATGATGGCGAAGGGGGCACTGCGTCGTAGCATAATGTCAGTGCCAGTATCTCCCTTTATGTCAACGAAAGGAAGGGGGTTCGACATACTTGAGCCAGTAGATTACGCGCCAGCTGGAAATTTGCGGAATAAAGCCGCCTAGAACAGGGCCCAAAACAAAAGACAGAGAAAGCGTAATGCCAATAATTTTCCCAATAACGTCGGGCTTGTGAGCCGGCCCAATTTCCGGAAGGCTGATTGTTGTCAAGCTGTACAGCCCGGCACCACCAATTCCTTGGAACGAGCGGCAGACAACTCTGAAGATTGATGTTAGCGAGGCACATTTTCAGGCTCAAACCCTAACTGCTCGAATGAAGACAGCTCACAATTGTGTCATGTCATAGGAGCAGCCGCATGCAACCGAGCTTATGACAAAGATAATCCAAGACGAGATGAGGATGTTTCGCCGGCCATATATATCACTAAGCTTCGCGAAAAAGATTGAAAATCCTGCATTTTCGTTAGTAAACATGATTAATGTTGATTCGCTAAAATTTTATGAGAATATACGCACCCATATACGTTAATAAATAAGATATGACAACCCATGAGGAGTCCCGGAAACCGTTCAAGTCTTCTGATGTGGCCAAGAGGGATGTCGAGATGATAGTCGTGTCTAGTAGAGAGAAGAAGAAACCTAGTAAAATGCTATGAACCAGTTAAAATTTGAAAACGGGCACCATGGGAATTTTCCTCGCGCTCCTGACGTACCAGGCCATGAGAAGTTTCCTCCGCAGCTTCTGACCGCGCGGCGGCACAGCTGTAGCGCGCGCAGCTGCCCGAGCATGAGCCGCACGGGCTTCCGCTTCTCGCAGCTCAATAAGATTGTGTAGTGTCCCGGGAAAGGCGTCACCGTAGAGTTCTGAGTCAAAGTTCAGCTGGTGGAAAGGGTCGGTAGCATCGTCGGAAGGGCGGTGTTGCGGGGTATAAGATTGAGTTGGAGGTGGAGGTGGAGGTGGAGGCGGCGGCGGCGGCGGCGGCAGCAGATGTGGTCGCACTCCGAGGGGCGACAAATCAATCATTGTGCCAGAGTAGATGAGGAAAGACGCTCAGAGATACCAAAAAGCCAACGCGTTGTTTCCCGCTCGTTGTGTTGCCTTTTTCCCATCTGCACTTGTTGGTAGTTCCGGCAATTCGAGGAGTGAAAACGAAGGAAGGAAGAGGATTTGGAGATCAAATTCGTGTAGAGAATGGACAAGTTCACCAAGAGTACGATTGAAGAAAGGAGCGTATTAACTTGGTCACCAAGGGCTATGCCGCAAAACATAAGTAGATAGCAAATTCCGCGGAATTGTCCAAATGGAGAGCAAAAAGGGGAATCTGAGGATTTAGAGGTTTAAAAGAAAAGAAGAAGAGGAGAAGCAGCAGGGCGAGACAAGTGAGAAAGTTGTGGCTTGCAAAAGGGCCAACAATGAAGGAGACGTTGTCAGTCTATGGGTGCACAGAAGAAGAGACTGGGTGAGTGGGATTGATACTGCCATATATATCTCAGAGGTTCAGATCAAAAGGAAATCGGAGATGACAGAGTAAAAAAAGGTAAGAAGGAGAGAAGCAATAAGTATGTAAAGTATGGCTGCCAAGCAGACACAAAAATGCTCCTGCTGGGACTACAGCAACAGCAGATGAGATGAGGAGGGAGCGTGGACCTTGAGATCAAAATGAAGGAAGCAGAAGGACTCTGCAGAAACACCACCACACTGAACAAAACAAATACGCAACCTGGGACGACGCAATTGGCGAGGCCGGGGTTGGCGAGAAGAGAGAGCGCTGCAATGGCGGAGCAATCAAGAAGCGTGAAAAAGAATGAAAAAGATAGGGGGAAACACGGTAAGCGGAGAGCCATGGAGACGAAGGGAAGCAGGAGAAGGATGGAGAAGAACGGGGAGAGCTTTCTTGGCCTGCCTTGTTCTATCGTCTTCCGCTTTGCGTTGTCTTGCCACGGCCGCTTCACGTAGCGATGCGGGCCCGTGTCTTGGTGTCTCTCATGTGCTTCTGGCTAGTTATAGGTGTCTTCCCCATCTGCATGTCTAAGGTTTGCTTGTTTTGTCAAAGGTTGCCTTTATGGGAAAATATGAAAATTGAAAAAAAAAAACACAAAAAAGGGGAGCTGCCACGTCTCGACAGGCTTCTGGAACAACACTCAACGTAGATTGTAAGCCTCAAGATAGAGCAGCTAGACAATATCAGGACAACCAAAACAAGAGGGGAGACCAAGTTGCTCGTTGAAGGAGCGAGCTGGACAGGGTTATGATGGCGGAACACAAGCGAGGAACAGCAGTACAAGATTGATAGCAGTTAGCAAGCGAGCGAGGCCGGGGTGAAGAGAGCGAGGCCAAACAAAAACTATAGCGAGAAGACCACGGGATATGAACTAATGCGGCCGAGCAGTTCAGGAAGATAAACGAGAAGAGAAAGTAGGCCGGCCTTGCGCAAGGATCGCAGCCCCAGCAGAAAGACGCCAAGAGGGGGCGAGACGACCAAAAAGAGAAGGGTAGAGAGACCAAAGAAGAAGCAAGGGTAGGGTCTCAGGGAAGTGGCCTGTTGAATTCGGCTGCCTCGCGCCCAAAGCGGACTCTGGCTGTGCCACAGTTAGCCGTCCTGTACCCCAGCCGACTCTCTGCGTGCGTGAGAGCAAAGCTGGAAGCAGACGAGCTACATTCGCTCTTGTGCACCTTGTGCATTGACGTAAAATGTGTGCAAATTTAGCAGTTGCGCGTCCACGTGAAATTCACGAGTTTTGTGCTTGCTGCTCGGGCAAGCAGCTTTATCACTGTGGTATGCCAGCCAAGATGCTTTAGCAAGATCAGTATCTAGAAGAAAATGAACGAAGCCAGTAGGGAACACTTGAAGGGAATTCGTGTAGAAAAATCAGGAGCAGGTTTCTCGGCTATCTTCGTGTCTTAACCCTGCTATCTCGTGTTCTTGAGTAGGGTATGCTGGCTTCAAGCCCGCAAAGCCTGGCCCTGGCTTTCTCGTTTGCCAGCATCCTCTTTGAGCGAGCCTAGTGAGCACTGAAATTTCTTCATACAGTGCAACCAAACACAAGGAGGACCAGCACTTGACGGGTGCTGTGCTGTGTGGAACACACTAGGGGTAGGTCAAAGAGGGGGAACAGAAAGAGAGGAAAATGAGAAATACAAGAGAAAAGAAGAAAAAGGAATAGGAGCAGAAGGTGCCAACACACACACACACAAAACAGGGCAAATGGGTTGGAATAGTGAAATAATCTTTAAATGAAAAGAGAAAATGGGCGAGGAGACTTTTCGATCCACTTGGGTTTGTACCTTTGTATGATTCGCTCCTCGTGCATGGGTTAGAACGGGAGAAAATGCAGAGAACAAAAGAACAAGTTCGAAGAAAGAGCAGACAGGACCACTGACCGTAGGCCGGGGTCCAATCTCAGCCAATGCGAATACCCGGTGGCACTGATCTAACCAGCCCGCTGTACTGTTAAGAGTAGATTGCTTCGAAGCACGGAAGTTCGAAATCCGGAAAACGAGTAACCGAATGGCCCCGTTCTGGTGCCTTTTCTGGTGTTGTTTCTGAGAAGCAGGCAGCATGGGAGTCTTCCGTAGCTCTACCAAAGAGGGCCAAACATTGTGAATCTGCAAGCATAATGATCTCCAACATTAGCGTTGACATTCTCCTCTTAGCAAAAACAAACAAGACAAGATTAGCTTCGCAATTGAGAAGGGGCGGTCACACAAACTTACCGCTTGTCGAGGACTGTGTCACCATCCGAAGAGAGGAATAGCAAGAGCCAAAGAAAAGTCAGACAGTACAAAATCACTTCTCACAGTCTCAACGTTCTCTGTTGTTTTTGGTCGATGCCGTGCGACGTTCACAGAGCGCCGTGATTCATTTTTGGTTGTTGCACCGGAGGACTCAGTTTTTGAGCTGCTCGGGGCAAGCGACCGGTCGGCAGGATGGCAAAATCAAAGACAATAAGACTGCTGATTCTCAGCCCATGTTTTGCAGAGCGGAGAAGATGAGCGAGACAAGACGGTAGGCCGGAAGTGGCGAAAGCGACATCCGTCGAGACAGAGCAGAGAGACACACCAATCTCGCGGTCGAAGTTATTTCCACGGGCCGTCAGGCTCCTTCTCCGCCGACGGCACAGACTGGCTCCGTCTTTCTCAGAAAACAGCCGTTCCCATCGTGCCGCTCATTTCTTTCTCGTTTCGGGTTGTCTCGGTCGCCGCTGGCTGAATCTAGCAATCTCGCCCTGATGTTTCGAATCGTGTGTCTTTCGAAGGCAAAAGATTGAAGCCTCTCTTCACGACATACACGCACAATCACACACACAAGCACACATATAGGCATGCACACACGTAAGAAAAATAAACTCGGCCACTGAAGTATTGGAGACAGGATGCACTGTTTCATTTTGCCCGACCCATTTTCGTGTTCTGCCCTGCCATATGCTTCTTGTGCTGCAAAATGCCAGAGTCTCGTGTAGTGTGCCTGTGCGTCAAGAAGAAAGGTAGAAGGCGAGAAAGTCGCAGTCGAGCGCAGACTGAATACGACAGACTGCGTCTTAGACTGTGCCCTGGGCCCTGGTTCCTGGGCTGTGGTGATCCCTTCGGCATGCCAGACGGCCTCTCGTGGATACTCTTGGCCTCTAGTTTGGCTGGATCCATCTGGTATTGGCCTCGTAGAGCGTTACTGAGAAGGGGGGGAGAGGGCTTCTGCCACTGCAGTGCTGCTCCGACACTTTGTGAACATCACCTGTAATTTTTGTCAGCCGGCTTGGTACGAGTTTCCCTAGTACCCTTTCTCGGATTTTCTCAGACTTCGCATCACCTCTTCTCCGTCCTTCTTCTTACCCAAACTCTGGTGAAGTCACCGGCCGCTGATTATCCACGGCTAGTTTCGTATGCCATTCTCTGAAGACGGCAAATCGCAACTCCACTGCTCGTCTGCAAGGAGTGCTGCTTTTTTCGGGTTCTTCTGGCCGTTTTGATCTTGTGGCAGTGTCCTTCACCTTTGCCCGGCACGGTGAACAGCGAAGTCGGACACGAGGCCAGCGTTTGCAACCCAGGCGTTTGCGATGCAGACGCACCACACCACTCGCAGAAAACGCGCCCTTTCCTGTGTCTCCGCTGTCTTCATATTCAGCGTGTTCGGCAGTGGCCACACCTCATGTCGTCCCACGCACCGCACACAACAGCGCAACTGTGGTGAGCGGAGACGGGATACAGCCACGACAGAGGCAGAGTATGACCAGGTAGGCCGGCTTGGTTAGCTAGGCCAGGTGCCTCGTCGTGAAGAGGGTTGACCCAGAGGACGAAATGGCGAGCATACTCGAAGTCTGTCGATAGTTTTTGCCCAGCAGAAGAGTATCGTGATGTCTCTGCAGAGAAGTAAAGGGGCGGCCTCGCCCAAAAGGGCTACACATACAGAACTGGGTTGGGGACGGCGCAAAAGAGAGAAGAAGAAGAGAACATCTTTGGCCTGTCGATCCTGGGTTTGCTGTTTTGTTTACATCTAACGGCGGACAAGAGGCTCGAATAACGAAGGTGCGAGGCAGACCACGCGTGCCTGCTTTAGCCAGGAGGGAAGTGCCTTCCTTCCCTAACCGGGAGGAAGGTGGCAGGCCGTTGCGGCTGCCATGTTTGGCCAGTCGTTTGTCTGATTAGTCAGCTACCCCTATTCCTCCATCATTTGGCCTCCATCGCGCACTTTGCAGCGTTGTTCGTCGTGTTTTCGGCATCTGATCATGACTTCCAATCACCTCTGCAACCCAGAGAGCCCTTTCATCTGTGATGTCTTGGCCTTGGTCTATTCTAGCCCTTGCTGTCCTTCTCTGACCTTCTTTTTCACTGCCCAGTCCCAAACCCACTGAATAGCGCCTTTCCTCTCTTGCACCAGATCACAGGAAATTGGGACCTCTACCCATTGCCGGAAGATTTGAATGTTTTCTCCGTAAGTGAGGATGGCGTGATGGGGAGCACCAGAATGTGTTCTCACCTCTAACGCTCAGTTCTCTGTTTTGTCTGTCTTCCTGCCCGTGGCTGGCGCTCACGTGCTCTCGCTTCTCGTTCTCCGTTCACTTTCTTTACTTTCTCTCCACTTCTCCCCTTTATTTTGTCGTGTTTTGCCTGCCATCTCACTTGATTTCCCAGTTGTCGGGTTTTTTGCTTTGCCAGATCCTGCACTCTGTCGTCCAGCGTGGAACGGTAACCTCGACGCCTTGTACGTTACGGGCGTATTCATACACGGACACGAAACTTAATGGCAGTTGCCCTTTGTGCTTTTTGTTACGTCTTCCTCCCCCTTCTTTCCATGTTCTCTTCACATTTTTGAAAACTCAACGGGGAGTTTTGGTTTTGAGAAGAAAAAGTCTTATATCTCTGGCTTTTAAGGGGCTAGTAGTCTTGCTCTTGTGGTTGTGCTGATGTGCAAGAGTGGCCAGTGCGAGGGTGTGTTGCAATTTTTTGTGTTTCTATCTGTATCTGTATCCGCTGTGCTTTGCGAGTACGTGTCTGGACTTGACCCTTTTTTTGTGCATGTTCTTTTTTAATCCCTTTTCTCCTCTGTCTTATTTCATGGCTTACGGGTTGCCGCGGTACCTCGACCTGAATATTGTTTTGTTGCGTGGTTGGCTCTGAAGGCCGTAGTTAGGCCGGCCGTGGACAACGCTGCGAGGCACGGCATAGTCGAACAAGTATTCCACGGTTGGCTCTGTGTTTGCTCTTCCATCTATTTTGAGCAGTGCTGTGACTTTATCGGGGTAACTGGTGGGCTTAGAGTGACCTAGTTTCTAGACAAGTGTTGGGAATGAAGCAAGATGTTCTCCTTTTTTTACGAGCGACTTATGAGTGTTCCAGATGTATGAGATATGGACTAGTAATCCAAATCGCATTGTTGTTAAAGAAAAAAAAAAGGTCGGACAACTCTGGATGGATAATTTCACGGATGGGAATGGGTATCTCCCTTTTCTACCATTGACCCCTGAAGAACCGCCTAATACATACATGCAGAAAGATAAGTTGAATATTTTGTCCAGATATTTGTTGGCTCGTTATCATGTTATAATTGATCTGGCCGGGCTAGGGAGGCGATGGTGTTCATCGTCACCGTGTACGATACGCGGCACTATTATCTTGAAAAGCCGCTCTGCCAGTGTCTCTATTGTGGCGGCATTGCCCGTCGAATGGCCCCGAGAACAAAGAAAGATTGCCGACGAAATTAAACACAAAGAGAAAGAAGGTCAAGGCCCAGACCCAGCGAATGGCTCGGGCGCCGTTCTAAACGGTACCAAGCCGCTGATCGTGTCAGATAAAGGATTTGTTCACTGCAACTCTCCCTAGCAAAATAGCGGGGAGCACGTAAGATCCTGGCCTGAAATCGACGCCTTGGTAGTTTTCCTGCCAAGCTATGCACTTTCTGTGCGCACAATACACATACACAGACAAGGCACAAAAGCTTCCTGGCAGGTGTTGGCAGAAGCAACAGTCAAGTGAACACCTTTTGCCTTCTAAGGCCGTCTGTCTTCTGTTTGTTTTTATTTTCTTTTGCTCTCGTTTCGGAGGTCTGCTTCATTGTCTCTTGCTGTAAGATACATACCCTACTGTTGCAGCCAGATGTGTGGTATTCCCACCCTCTCCGCAGTGGGCATAACCGAACCACGGGGCGGGACTAGGCACCACTTGCTTACCCATCCCCCCTATTGATTTATTCTGACATAGGGTTGGCTCGAGGTGATTCCACATGCCCTTACATTACCATTCTGGCCAGATTCACCGCGCCGGCCAAAAGAAAACAGGCCAAAACAAGACATTCGAGCAGCGTGAGACGGACAGAAGAAGGACGATGGATGAGGGCGTAAGATGGGGTCGCCTCTCCCCACCCCTGGAGGAGGGTCAAGTGAGGAGGATGTGAGTAACATCCTGAACAAGTTCTCAGAACGGCCTCAGTCTGCTTCAATCTCTCCGCTCCCCGAAGCCAGTTTCCCGAGTACCTGTTTGGCTGTGTAGGCCTTTTGTCTCTCTCGGGGGCTGAGGCACCAAGCCTCTGCTGTCGTTTTCTATTTCTCACTTTACGAGACGGGCTAGTCAGAGCAATAAAGCACCGCCTTGTACTGTTGGTCTCTTTTGGCTTTCTTGTTTTTCATTCTCGGGAATTTCTCCTGATCGTGTCTACGTGACACGTCCTTCGAGCGTGGTGTGCCCCCCATTCCACCCCTTTCTCGTCCTCAGAATCGGCTGACGGGGCCCCTTTCCGCTTGCTGTAATTCCCAAGAGGGAGTTTTTGTGACTGCTCCCTTTCCGTTTCGAGAATTCGACGGCATCGGCGAGTGCCTCTGTGCAACCGGCGTGTGTCCGATTCGGCAGGAGTCTACGTGTGTGTCCTTCTGCCCGTCCTCTCTTCTCCGCCCAGCGAGTAAAAAAGAAGAAGAAGAATCCCCCCAGGATCCAGATGCTCACTTCTCCTCTTGGCTGCTTTGATTCTGTGCTCAACATGTGGACAGGGAATTACTGGCTATGACGGCCGTGGCAAACGGAAGACAACACGTGCGCACCAGGAAATATAATCCTGCCCCTGTGACGCCTTTGCCTCGTCCTTCAGAGTCAAGGTTAGTGTGAAGCAGGCGGTGAAGAAGGCAAAAAGGACAAACAGACCTCGAGCAGGCCTCGAGAGACAGCTCGGTGACGAGAGACTTTGCCACTCCAAAGAAAAGCGGCACCGACACACTTCCCTTTGTGCATCGAGAGGGGCTTTTCTGAACACTTCTCCACCTCCCGGACGCGTCGAGGCATCGTATAAGGCACCAAAAAACACAAGGGGTGTTGTTCATTGGTACAGCAGCAAAATGCTTCACTCTCTTTGCACAGAGTACCTCCTTGCCACGCCAACGCAGCGTGAAGTGAATGACATATTCTACGAGGCAGGTGCGAGGACGGTTCCTTCCCAATTTGCATTGCACCCTGCCCCGTCCACGGCTTCCTCTGCGGCCTCCTAATAAAATTTTCCGTTTGCCTTCTTCCTTCTTGGAGTCATATTTCTTTATTTTTTTCTTCAGCTTCACACACTCTCTATTTCTTCTCTTCTCTTCTTCTCTTCCATTTTTTCCATCGCCCTTCCTTCTGTATGCAGAGCACATCGTTTTAATATTTCTATCTCTGATATTTCGATCATTTCATATATTATACTTCTGCACACCCCCCCTTTTTGCTTCCCTGCTGTTCAGCAGAATTCAACGATTCCACCTATATATTTAGCCTCTCTGTATTGCAACGCGAGTTTTCTGTACTTTTGATCTTTCTTGTGGCTGCTTATTCTACATTTACTGTCTTCAAGCTTATGCTTCTGTCATTCCTCCAATGTCAACGGCCCCTATCACATAGGACAAAATACGGCGCAGAGCTCAGGCAGCCATGGGAACGCAAGCCGTCCCGCCGGACGGCCTGGTTGACGATGCCATTGCAGTCGTTGGCATGGCATGTCGGTTTCCTGGAGATGCTACCAACGTTGAAAAATTCTGGGAGATGATTCGGGACGGACAGGATGCTTGGTCCGAGATCCCCGGCGACCGGTTCAATGCTGAAGGCTGGTATCATCCCGATCCCAATCGGCCAGGCAGTGTACGTATTTTCTCATTTTATCTTTCTTCTTGCCCTCTCCAAGCTCTTGTATTCCTTTTCTGCGATCTTTCAGAGTTGCTGACAGAGCGGTGCTTTGGCCAAACTAGTTTCACATTCGAGGAGCGCATTTTATAAAAGGCGACATTGCCGCTTTTGATGCCCCGGTACGTTCCGCCTAACGACTCCGCCACTGTCATTTCACCGATCCGTGGCATCCTCTGGGAATATAATGGCCTCTGCTAACAGGCTGTGGTCCTAGTTCTTCTCAATTTCTACGGCCGAAGCCATTTCCATGGACCCACAGCAGCGCATGCTTCTGGAAGTCGTCTACGAGGCTCTAGACAGTGGTATGTACTTGCCTGCCACCTTTGATTATTTTCGGGCATCTTAATCGGTTTTGATCTTTCCTACAACAAGCCTCTGCTAAATACTGACATCGAGCAACTACAGCTGGAATCCCTCTGTCTTCGCTCTCAAACACCGCCACCAGCGTCTTCTGCGGCTCGTTTGTGCGAGGTGAGTTTTGCACAACCTTTCTACCTTTCTACCAGCATTCCACGGCGTCTTTTTGAATAACTTGACTCAAATCTAACCTGTCAAAATAAATTAGATTACGAACAGCCATGCATGCGGGATCCAGATACTACGCCTCCCTACTCCGCCACTGGAAACGGCATTGCCATCTTGGCCAACCGAATCTCGCATGCCTTTGACTTTGCAGGCACAAGCCAGACCATTGATACTGGTTGCTCTGCTAGCATGATTGCGGTCCACCAGGCCTGCAAAAGCTTACTTAGTGGAGAGTCGGCTGTCGTAAGTAGCAAATCAGCTCTGATTTTCCCTCCTTTTATCTTTCCAGAAAAGAAAAACTGCTGCCGACTCTCTTATTTTCCTTTTCGTATGTGGGACTAACCTGAAAAAAGGGTATTGCCGCTGGTGTTGGATTGATCTTCTCGCCGAATACACTTGTGCCGATGGCGAATCTGAACATTCTAGGTTCTGATGGACGGTGCTATACCTTCGACAAGCGGGCCAATGGCTATGGTCGTGGAGAAGGCACGGGCGTGATTGTTTTGAAGCGCCTCAAAGATGCCATTGCCGCCAATGATACAATTCGAGCTGTGATCCGTGCCACAGCCAGCAATCAAGACGGCCACACGCAAGGTTGGTCTTGTTTCACCGCAGTACTGCGTCGATATTGCCCTGTTGCATTTGCTAATATCATCTCACAGGCATAACGCTTCCAAGCAAGGAGCGCCAGGTCCAGAACATGAGCGATATCTATCGCAATGCTGGTCTTGACATCACCCGCACGGCCTACATGGAATGCCATGGCACCGGCACACAGGCTGGCGATGTCAAAGAGACGCAAGCCGTGACTGAGGTATTCTGCCAACACCGTACGCCTGGCAATCCTCTCATCATTGGCTCGGTAAAGACGAACATCGGGCATCTCGAAGGCAGCGCCGGTGTAGCCGGATTGATCAAAGGCATCCTTGTCGTCGAGCGCGGGTTTATTCCGAAGCATCTCAATTTCACCTCCCCTAATCCACATATTGATTTTGAGAGTATGAGGTTAAAGGTACTCCACCGCTGTAACACAAACAGTCGCCCCTTTTTAAATTCTAGCTTCTGACACATCTCTACTTCTAGATCGCAACGGGACTTACCCCATGGCCCGTCCCGGGCCTTCGTCGTGCCAGCGTCAACTCGTTCGGCTTTGGTGGAACCAATGCCCACGTCGTCCTCGACGACGCTCCTCATTTTTTGTCAGAGCGTCAAATAACTGATGCTCATCACAACACATATCTATTTCCAAGTGACGAGTTGCAAGTGCGAGAAAGCGAATATTCTCAGACTCCTCGCAATCATATCTTTGTCTTTTCTGGCCATGACGAGCCTGGCCTCGCCAGGGTCACCGAGACTCAAGCTGAATATCTAACAAAACATACGTCGGCATCTGAGTTTGAAGCCAATTATGCCTATACGTTATTGTCGCGCAGATCTCGCCTAAGCTGGCGGACGTTTGTTGTTGCTTCTTCCGCTGCCGAGCTGTTGCGGAGGCTCCATGAAAAGCGCATATCGAAGCCACTCCGAGCAGCACATTGCACACCAACGCGACTCGCTTATATCTTCAGTGGACAAGGGGCACAGTGGTATGCTATGGGTCGTGAGCTCCTCAGCTACCAGGTTTTCTATGCTAGCGTTTCTGCAGCTAGCTGGTACATGAGCTCTGTTCTTGGAAGCACCTTTCATTTGTGGGACGAGCTTCACCGCAGCAAGGAGCTATCTCACATCGATGAACCGCAGATTGCCCAACCCGCGACGACGGCCATCCAAATTGCGCTCGTTGATCTTCTCATTTCCGCTGGCCTTGGGCCGGCTGCGGTTGTAGGGCATTCTTCAGGGGAAATCGCGGCAGCATACGCCGCAGGTGCTATTCGGCGAGAAGACGCGTGGAAAATTGCATACTATCGCGGGCAGTGTGTCTCCCGAATTGCTACATTAGCACCTGACATCCAGGGTGGAATGCTAGCCGTTTCGCTATCAGAGGAAGATGCCCGACGTGGAATCGCCGAGGCCGGCGTGGATTCGGTGGATGTTGCATGCATCAATGGCCCAACTTCTGTCACGCTTTCCGGCGACGTCGACGGGATTTCTCGTCTTTGCGACTTTTTCCGAGATATGGGCTCCCGGGCCATGCGTGTCAACGTCAGCACCGCTTACCACTCTCGCCATATGCAAGTCATCGAAGACGTTTACCGTGAAGCTTTGGGGGTTTTGACCCCCATACTTGCAGAATCGAAAACCACGTTCTTCTCCTCGGTTTTTGGCCGAGCAATATCGTTTCCCGAGCTTGGAGCAGAGTATTGGGTGAAAAATCTACTTCTCCCCGTGCAGTTTTATCGTGCATCCACGGCCATGATGGGTGAGACGCACCCTGAGATCTTTCTAGAAGTCAGCCCTCATCGTGTGTGGGAATCAACACTACATCAGATCTACAATACCTTTGGTGCCGAAAAGACAAAGGGCGGAGTGGCTCAGCCCGTTTACATATCCCTCCTATGTCGCGATAAAGATGCTTCCTTGACGGCACTGAACGCGATGGGCCATCTATGGGCGTTGGGGCTCTCTGTGAGCCCCAACTGGAATCCAATAAGGTTGGTACTACTTACTCTCAAGATGTTTTAGATCAGTAAAGAAAAGATATTAAATATATGCTAACTTCGTGAATAGCAGTGCGGGACGGAAGCCTCGCCACTTGGTCGACGTCCCATCGTATCCCTGGGATCACTCGAAGAAATATTGGCACGAATCACATTTGTCCAAGGCCAACCGCTTTCGTAGCCATGGCCGCGAGGACATTATCGGTGCGCCGCTAGAGAACTCGACACCACAAGGCCCCTGTTGGCGAGGCTTCTTCCGTGTGCAGGAGAACCCGTGGCTAGAAGACCATATCATCCAGAAATCGATCATCTACCCGGCCGGCGGTATGGTGGCAATGGCTGTTGAGGCGGCGAAGCAACTTGCTGATAACAACCGCAAGGTATTGGGCTACGAGATATCCGACTTGAAGATTAGCAAGCCGATGCTGATTCCAACGTCTTCGGAGGGTCTCGAGAACATGTTGAGTGCTCATCTCATTGACCGGAACGAGGAATCCTGCCAAAAAACTGAGTGTGTCTATCGGTTTTCCATTCTGTCTAAACCCACCGATGCTCCTTGGACGACACATGCCAGTGGCCGCTTTGCTGTTGTGTACTGCAAGGAGGATGCTTCTGCTGTGGCCGAGATGGAAAAGAAATTTGACACAGTGGCTCAGCGCCAAGCGTATCGATATGTACAGAAAGTTTGCCATACTCGACTTGACCCGCGGCAGTTCTACGAAATGCTAGATGTCATTGGAATGACATATGGACCCCAATTTCGCAACCTCGTTGAGATCGAAAAGGGTGACACGTCGGCCCTCGCCGTCATAAAGATACCCGACACCAAGACTCATATGCCATTTCACTTCGAGTTCGATCACGTCATACATTCCGCAACGCTGGATACCATGCTGCAGACTGTTGTTGCTGTAAGCGATGGCAGCGAGGCTATGCTGCCTTGCTCGGCCGACCGCATATTCGTTTCGGCGAACTTGCCCAAAGGGGCAGGGTCTCGCTTCCGGGGCTATACAACTGCCCGGAAGACCACCTCTCGAAGTGCTAGAGCGGATATCACCATGTTTGACGACGAACTTCGAGAACCGGCTGTAGTCATTGAGAATCTTCTTTTCAAATCGGCTCCGAGCCAGACGGGTGCTGGTAGTGGTAGGTTCCTACCATCACATCGAAATCTGTGCTCCGAGATCGTTTGGAAGCAAGATGCCAGCAGTATCACAGCTTTGGGGTTCGACTTCCCCACGACCATTCTGGAGATTGTTGATCTGGCCGCCCACAAAAATCCGGCAGTGTCTATTCTCTACCACATCCCGGATGGCCTCATTCTAAGCCACGAGAATGATGACGTCAAGCAGTTGCATATTGTCGCCGAAACCCTGAAGATCACCAACTTTGTCTTCGACAACTTGACTGTAGGGTACGAGACGCCTCGATTCTCTCATTGCACGGTGTCCGGCATCGACTCAGACAAAGTATTGCAACATATGCGTATGCTGAAAGGCGCACATCCTGGTTTTGAGCGCGTTCAGTATGCCGAAGTCGTACCTGAGAACAGCAACTTTGGCCTCACCCTCTGCTCGGTCGACGGGCAAACTTCAGAAGACAGCATATCTGACATTTGCAAATACGTCACAGAGGATGGATGGCTGATACTTCTTTCCAAGTTCGGCGAGCTAATTGGCAGCGAGCAGTATGAATCTCTCAGGCACACAATCCAAGCCGCTGGATTCCGAGTGGACAATGTACCGACGAAGACTTGTACTTTTCTCGCAGCCCGGAAAATCGCAGAATGCACCCGCCTAGAGAAGAGGCCCAAGACAAGACACGGTAGAGTGATCATTCTTCTCCCAGACACAATGTCTACTTTTGTTTCTGCTCTTAAAGATACTCTACGCCTTGTCTTTGAGAAGCAGTTATCTGCAGAGGTCCACGAAATCCAACTATCTTCAGTCAGCGACATGTCACAAGACGAAGCTCATGCTTCTCTGCTGTCGCTTGTCGAGGTTGATTCGCCCATGGTTTTTGCCATTAAGCCACAAACATTTCTGATTCTGCAGCGTCTCCTCGAACAGTCTCGTGGTCTTTTATGGCTCTCACAGGGCGCGCAAGTTGACTGCAAGAGTCCGGAACGGTCACCCTTCATGGGACTAGCTCGAACATTGCGGTCCGAGGGGAGCAAGAAGCAGATTATGTCTCTCGATCTCGATGCCAATCTCATCGCTTCTAGCAATAATGGGGTGCCAATCATACCGGAAACCCTTGTGAAGAGCATTGCTTACCTATTCAAGAGGATGTTTGCCAACAATGCCCCAGCCGATAGTCTCGAAGATGTCGAGTTTGCCTACTCAGAAGGCCGTTTGATGATTCCTCGGCTCATGCCCCTTACCATTCTAAACCGTGCAATCGAGAAAGGTCCTTCCGAGCCCCAGATGGTTGGTCAGACGCCTCTCCTTGCTAGGGACAGGGCAATGAAGCTTGATGTTTCGACTATCGGGGCAATCGGTGGGCCACGGTTCGTCGAGGACAGTGAGGCTCTCCACCGCCCACTGCTGGCAAACGAAATTCGAATTGCTGTGACTAGCACGAATATGTTGCCAGAGGACATTGTTCCCGCCAGTCGAGGCACGCCAACGCCAATTCTAGGAACAGATGTATTTGGCCGTGTCCTCGAGGTAGGGTCCGATGTCGTGAGCTTGCGACCGGGATACTGCGTTGTTGCTAGAATGCGAAATACTATCAAAACGCATGTAATTGTTGATCAAGCCAGAGCGCGTCGAGTCAAATATTCGGGCAAGTGGCAAGGCAGCTGCCCAACAGCTTTTGCTACTGTGATGTATGCACTGAATACAGGCCGGAGAATCATGAAGGGGGACTTTGTGCTTGTCTACGGTGTGTCATCGGCATATGGACAGGCTGCAATTCGCCTTGCCTTGACACTTGGAGGCCATGTCTTGGTAGCATGTTCGACGGGAAGGGAGAAACACATGATGCGAGAGCACTTCAAGATCCCTTCTTGCCATATCCTTGATACGAGGGATACAACCGACAAGTTCGAGGCACAAGTGCTGTCACTAACACAACGGTGCGGCGCGGATGTTGTATTTGACCCAACATCTCGCCACATTGAGCAAGGCTTCCACTGTGTTGCTGAATGTAGGTTGTCGTTCACATCTATGTTCACTCCTATTTTTTGTTTTTGTTTTTGGCTTAGACTGACCTTTTCTTCTTTCTGTTTCTCCCCACAGGTGGCCGAGTTATTCGCGTTGCGCAAAAAGGCTGCGATGCCTCCAGCTTTCAACTTCTTGACAAGAACGTCAGCTTCGAGACGGTCGACATCGATCTTCTTGAATCTCGACGCCCCGCTGAAGCGCAGAGGCTGTCTGCTGACGTTGACAAGATTCTCCAGCTGGCACCCGGCCTAGATTATGTATACGGTGCGCTAGAATACAGCATGTGCGATCTTCAATCTACCTTGAAACACGCGGCTGCCATCCTTTACGCTGGGCCTCATGTACTATACACGGATGCCGTGACAGGACAAAACATGGTCAACACGCCGATACAGCTGACACGCAAGGTGGGCCTTTCTCCTTCCGTGACGTACCTGCTCATCGGCGGTCTCGGTGGCTTGGGTCGCAGCATCGCTGAGCACCTTGCGAGGAACGGCGCGAGACACATCGCCTTTTTCTCGAGATCTGGAGCAGTCGCCGGCCCGGCCCAGGACCTTCTTGCTAGATTGCATGCATCTGGGATCCATGCTCGAGCCTTTGCGGTAGACATCTGCGACGAAGAACAGCTGGCGGCAACGATCAAAGAGGTGCACAGCGCCATGCCTCCTATTCGGGGGGCTATCCAGTGTGCGGCCGTTGTGGATGTAAGTTGATGACAACCCCGTGTGGGGGGGGGGGGGGGGGGGGGGGGGGGGGGGGGGGGGGGGGGGGGGGGGGGGGGGGGGGGGGGGGGGGGGGGG
>WNYD01000115.1:0-97391 GCA_021396205.1 Sporothrix brunneoviolacea
TTTTTTTTTTTTTTTTTTTTTTTTTTTTTTTTTTTTTTTTTTTTTTTTTTTTATAAATTTTTTTTTTTTTTTTTTTTTTTTTTTTTACCCCCCCCCCCCCCCCCCCCCCGCTTCCGTCTTACCGCCTTGTGCGCAATTTCACAACAGAAACTAACATCAACAGCTTCTCCGCCGGTATGACTTTACCCTGGTCAACCCGTCCAAGCCGTGGTATTCGATCAACGCAGGCATCTTTATCCAGTCAGACCTCTTCACCAAGATTACCCGGGTCGGGCCGTCCAAGGCCTAAAATGCAGCCAATACTTGCACTTTCGCGGTCACTAGTGCGGCGTGCCGTCGAAGACAGGGGTGGTGGGAAATGGGCGACTGTTTATTTTTGGTTCTGTTGATTTTCTCTGGTTCAGGGTGGGTGGATATTAATGAATTCCCGTCTCCAAGTTTGTTTTTGAGCTACAGAGGATGTTCATCTGCAGGCGAGACTTGTTTGGCCGCTTCACTCTGCCTTAGTTAATGGTTAGCTATTATATCCGCTGGTTTTATTCGCCCATTTTGCCAAAATTAAGGGGCGGCGGGAGGAACTAGCACTACTAGTAAAAAGTAGCTTGTCACTACATACATCGTACGACTCTTAGGCCAATTTTGGTTCTAGTTTCACTCGTTTATTTTATGACGTATTTTCTGTCCCGTTTCCCGTTTCCCGCTTTTCTAAGTACAACCGCCAAGCTGCAGACAGCCTGCACACGGGCACAAAAACTGCTTTCCCTGCCTAAAGGTTTCAAGTCACGGCTGTTTCCAACATCAATATCAAGAAGAAGGGCTGTCTCCAAGTGGAGTAGAAAAAAGGAGAAGGGAGGAGTGGAAAGGAATAGCAACAGGAGGATACAGCATCCGAACACTGGTGATGAGCGCACTACGCGCGGCCCTGTGGACGCAATGCCTTGCGGCCGCACGTCAGATTTCTGCGGAGTGCCAAGGGCTCCGAGAAAGAAGGGCTGGGGAGGGGGATGAGAAAAGCGACGATACCGGCTGCCGTCCGGGTGGCAGCCTCCTGGGCTGCGGTGCTCCGTTGGTAGATCTGCTCGGCCGCCAAGCGGCGCGGATTCTAAGGCTGGGTCAAGAGAATGCCGAAGGCGAAACAAAACTCGTCGGCCGCCGCCTCGACGACCTCATCGAGCTGGCCCACGCCCGCTTCTACGCCTATGTGCCCAGCGACGTGCCGGCCTGCTGGCGGCAGCTGTACACGGACGCCAGCATCCTGCAGTTTGCGCTGCGATGGTGGTGGTGGCAGCGGCGACGGCGATGGCAGCAGCCCACCTCTGAAGGGCAACTGCGGCTCCTCTCAGCGGACCTGGACACCCTGGATGGCCTTGTCCGGCCCCTCGACATGGCACTCATTCTTGCTGGCGGCGCAGGGCCACCAGAGCGAGGCCGGCAGTGGATCCACGAGGCTCTAGAACAACTTCATTATGTGTTAAACTTGGAGAATGAAGAGAACGAAGCGAAGGAAGGGGGAGGAGGGAAAGAGGAAGATAAGGGAGGAGATGGTTCTCCACGGTCGCCCAAACTTAAACGGCGGCGGGTAGAAGACCAGCCGGGAAATGGAGCCAGCCACGGTGCAGTTGGTGGTCACCACCACGACTGGTCCGCATACCCAACGTTTGCTGATCTGCAACGGCAGAAGTCGGCGTCAACCACTCCGCCCACACACATAAACGTGGGCATATTCTTCTTTACGCCCCCGGTCCGCCATCCCATACCGCGGTCCGGGCCCCTCGGCCTCGAAGCTTTCCAGGCCTACTTGGACCGGCCTCGACATCAAGGACAACGCAGTGATGGGTCAGGTGCCCCCGTTATTGCCCTTGGTGCCGGTCCCCAGCCGCTGGTCATGACCGGCCTCACTGACCACTGGCCCGCTCGCCAGCCTGAGGCCCGCCCGTGGGCATCGCCCGCCTATCTTCGGTGGCGTACGCTGGGTGGGCGGCGGCTAGTGCCCGTGGAGGTCGGAAGGAGCTACGTGGATTCCGGGTGGACGCAGGCAGTGGTCCCCTTTGAAGAAGTTCTGGCCGGGCTGAAAAACAGCGATAGAGGACGCGGTAGCGGAGGAGGAGGCGGAGAAAAGGACCACGGCCCAATGTACCTTGCACAGCACGCCCTTTTTGCGCAGATGCCGCGGCTGCGAGACGACATCTGCATTCCAGACGCTTGCTACACATCGACAACCAACGCACCCGACGACGGTTACGAGAGTAGCAGCAGCGCCGACGGTGACGCGGACGACAATTTCCCACTGATCAATGCGTGGCTAGGCCCCCCCGGGACGATTACGCCGTTGCACACTGACCCGCACCACAACCTGTTGGCCCAGGTCGTGGGCAGCAAGTACGTGCGCCTGTACCCACCTGAGCAGACGGCCGCTTTACGGCCGCGCGGGCGAGAAGCCGGTGTGGATATGGGGAACACGAGCACGGTGGACGTGGGCGTCATGGAAGGGTGGGACACAACGTCCGAGATGGGCGAGGACGAGCCAAGCGAAGACACGGATGACAAGACGTGGTTTCAGGACATTTCCTTTCTGGACTGCATCCTGGAACCCGGCGACACGCTCTACATCCCCAGAGGATGGTGGCACTATGTCCGGGGACTGAGCGTGAGTTTCAGCGTGAGCTTCTGGTGGAACTGATTTGAAAACGTATATTCCGAGCAACGAGAAATCAGCCGTCGGCGCTGCTCCTTTTAATTGATACCCCTTCGCACTCTAAGTTCGACATAATTCCTTCTTTTGGAGGGGCGGGGGCCGAAGGAAATAACATGCCCCCATCGACATGATTGAAACTGTGTATCGCGGCGTACTCGTAGTTCGTTCGTTGTCGCTTTATCGCTTTTATGTCACGAAATAAGAACGGAAAACAAATAACATCCAAAAAGTAAACAAAGAGATGCATGGCGTTAGCCTTTTATTTGGAAACGCGATGTGAACTCAGCGTATTTTGAACAAACATTTAGATCGTTAATGACACTCATGCAGACACATATTCGTGTAAACAGACAACCCCTTAACCAGAGAGACACAAGGGAGAAAAAAGAAAGAAACACTTTCTATCATCATTCTCTGGTCTCTCCTTAACACCGTGGCCATTTTTTGTTATCCCATTACCGCTCCATGGAGGAGGGTAAGAAAAGAACACAGGATGCAAATTAAATCCAAAAAAAGAGAAAACAGAAAACAAAATTGAAGCAGATCGAAAGATTAAAAATGAAAAAATTGAAAAGACAGAAGCAAAGATGAATTGTCACAACGAAATGCGAATCACCACTCCAGAGGCTCCTTCAGCTCCTCGCCCCGGTTCGTTTTTGGTACCGGAACAGCCTTGGCCAGCAGCCGACCGTTGCGACCACGCTTCAGGTAAGCCTTTCCGTCAAGCCAAGGAGTATCACGGGTCATCTTCTTTTCAAAGTCGGCAATCTTGTCTTCCAACTGCATTGTCAGGCCGATATCGTCAAGACCGTTGACCAAGCAGTGCTTGCGGAACTCGTCGACGTCAAAGGGGCAGATGGCCTTGCCATTAGCATCCTTAATTAGCTGATTCGGCAAGTCGATCTCCACCTCGCGGCCAGCACGACCTTCGTTGGCGATGGCCTCGATGTCTGCCTGGTTCTTGATGGGAATCATCAACATGCCGTTCTTGAACGAGTTGTTGAAGAAGATATCGGCAAAAGACGGCGCGATAACGCTGCGGATGCCAAAGTCGTTCAGGGCCCAGGGGGCGTGCTCACGGGAGCTGCCACAGCCGAAGTTGGCACCGGTCACGACCAGGATCTTGGCATTCCGGTACGGCTCCTTGTTTAGCTCAAAATCCGGGTTATCACCGCCACCGGGGAGATAACGCCAGTCGTTGAAAAGGAACTGGCCGAGACCCGTGCGCTTGATAGTCTTGAGGAACTGCTTCGGAATGATGGCGTCCGTGTCGACGTTGGTGCGGTCCATCACGGCGGTAATGCCGCGGTGCACGGTGAAATGCGGCAGGCCACCCACGGCACCATGGCCGGAAACCGCCGTGTTGGTGTGCGGCGAGTTGTCTTCCGGCTGGTCGGTAATCATCTCCTTCTCTGTGTCGTCCTCTTCCACACGCTCGTCGACGTGGGCCTTGCCGACGGGCGGCTCTGGGCGAAGGTGATACGCATCGACGTGCGGGCTGGCAGTGTATTGCGTGAGTTTCCGCACATCGGTCAGCGTGCCGACAATACCAGCAGCCGCAGCCATGACGGGGCTCATCAGGTGGGTGCGACCACCCGAACCTTGGCGACCCTCAAAATTACGGTTGCTAGTGCTGGCACAGCGTTCTTGCGGCGACAGGATGTCGGGATTCATACCCAGACACATGCTGCAGCCAGCTTCACGCCACTCAAAGCCGGCATCCGTAAAGATTTTATCCAGGCCCTCCTCCTCAGCCTGGGTCTTGATAAGACCGGAGCCGGGAACGACCATAGCACGCTTGACATTGGGGGCAATCTTGCGGCCCTTCACGACGGCGGCAGCGGCACGCAGATCCTCGATACGCGAGTTGGTGCACGAGCCAATGAAGACCTTGTCGATAGGAATCTCCTCCATCGGCGTGCCTGCCGTCAGACCCATGTACTGGAGCATGCGTCGACCGGTGGCCTTCTTGGCTTCGGTGGCGAATGTCTCCGGGTCAGGTACAACGCCGTTGATGGGTACAACGTCCTCGGGGCTGGTGCCCCAGGTGACAGTCGGAATAATATCCTTGCCGTCAATGAAAACGTCAATGTCGTACTTGGCACCAGGATCGGACTGCAGGCTCTTCCAGTAGGCGGTGGCACGTGTCCACTCGTCGGAGCCGAAGCGTGGGGCCAGGGGACGGCCCTTGAGGTACTCGAACGTGATCTCGTCGGGGGCAACCATGCCGGCGCGGGCACCGCCCTCGATGGACATGTTGCAGATAGACATGCGGGCCTCCATGCTCAGGCCACGGATGACGGAGCCGCAGAATTCAATCACAGCACCGGTGCCGCCGGCGGTACCAATCTTGCCGATGACGTGTAGGACAATATCCTTGGAGCTCACGCCAGGGGCAAGCTCGCCGTCGACCTGAACACGCATATTCTTGCTGCGCTTGGTGATTAAGCACTGGGTGGCGAGCACGTGCTCGACCTCGCTGGTACCGATACCGAAAGCCAAGGCACCGAAGGCACCGTGGGTGGATGTGTGGCTGTCACCGCAGACGACAGTGGTGCCCGGCAGGGTAAAGCCCTGCTCGGGGCCAATGACGTGCACGATGCCTTGGCGCTTGTCGCCCAGACCAAAGTATGTGATGCCGAAGTCCTTGACATTCTCCTCGAGGGTGACGCACTGAATCCGCGAGTCATCCTCCTGGATGAAGCTAGCAATGTCCTTCAACGTTTTCCGCGACGACGTAGGGATGTTCTAGCAGAGAAGACTATCAGCGAACGGGCTCCAGTAAAATAAAATAAAAAAGATAAAAAGGGTTGTCGTCTCGCGGTGGGACTTACATGGTCGGTGGTGGCAAGGGTGCAGTCGGGTCTCCGGACCTTGCGACTAGCGTTTTTGAGGCCTTCAAACGCTTGCTACAAGAAGGTGCAAAAAGCAGCTGTCAGCGGCAGGATCAAATAGGGCAAGACGGAAAGGATGCAACACGACGATGCAAGACATTGGAGCTTTGCATGCGCTCGCCGGCAGTCACAGGCTCAGGCACAAATGCAGGACATCTGGCCGGTGACTGCAGGTGTGTTTTGTGGCCGGTTGACGCTCAGCCGCTTTCGGAAGAGAGCAAGCGTCACATCCGATTTTTAACACAGGGGGCAGCGACAGACGAGGCTGACTTACAGGAGACGTGACCTCGTGGACAAGATGCCGGTCTATCCAAGAAGGTTAGAAATATGTTCTGTGGCCACATTTGTTTTGGCGTTTGCCATAGATAGTTGAACTTACCAATATACAGCAGAAGGGTGCCGTCTAGCTTCTCGTCGACAATGTGGTCGCTCAGGACCTTGTCGTAGAGGGTTTGTGGCGCACTCTCGGCCCCAGGCATTGTGGCGGTAGTTTGAGAGATGGGATGATAGAAGAGGAGAGGGATATGCAGAGAAGAAGAAGAAGAAAATTCTCTGGAGACGTTGTAAAATGAAAGCTGCAATGGGGTGAGCCTTGGCACAGAAGAAAGAACCAGCAGGCTTACTATGTAGAAGAACTAGGGAGAAACGAGAAGAAAGAAAGCCGAGAAAAATGGGAAGCCGGCAGGTCAAGGAAGAAGGGAAGCTAAAATAGCGAAAGGCGGTGCAAAAAAATGATATCAAGTTCCGGGAGAAGATGACCCCAAAATCCGGCTCAGTGAACCCAAGCCAAGTTGTGGGATGAAGAGGGGGGGCGGGTTGGCCGCAGTATTTAACAGGAAACGGAAAGAGCGGAGGGGGAATGCTGTGAATGGGAAGAAGAAGCAAGAGCGAAGAGGAGACAGAAGAAAGGGCGGAAGAGCAAAGCGAAAGGTACAAAAACGGCAAGAACGAAAGGCGCAATTTGCCTCTTTCCTTCCTGCTGTGAGTCTTCAGAGAGCACTATTTTTTTACAACCTCACATTTCGCCGCAAAACAGCTGTGGCCGATGATCGGAGGGGGTCCACGCCGGTCCGGTGGACGGAACTGTGACCTATTTTGGCGCTTTCTTGCCCTTTCCCTGCTGCTGGACAGAAAAACCTAAAAACGCGGGGTTGACTGATTTAGAATTGGCCGACGCAGATTGGCTCTTTGTGCCTTCCTGTCTTTTTGGTCTCGCCTTCTGGGCTCCTTCCTCGCGTTCCTTTTTTTTCGTGGGCGTGGGTCGGTCACCGGCAGCACCTGCAGCTGCCCCCCGGTTATCTCGTCCCAGATACTGGACAACCTGACCATCTCCAGCTCTCGCTTCGTGACTGCGCTTGCATGTCGCGTCATATGACGAGAGGGGAGCAATTTCCTGTATTGCTCCTGCAGCTTTTTTTTTAACTGAATTGGGGCCCTGTGAACTGTTCCCAACGGCCGACCTCCAACTGTGGAACGGACCAGTGACGTAATCCGGAGCAAAACAGAGGGGACGCCGGGCACAAGCAGCAGGGAGGCACACGTGACCGTCGCATCTTGCCGTCTACATAGTACATCACCAAGAGAGACCCGGAGATTTCGGGGTTGAGGAAGAGAACATCTGGGCCCGCAAGGAGGACAAAAATAAATTGCCCTGAAGCGCACAGCAGATAGAAAAGCGGAGACGCAGAACGGCAGCCCCTATCTGAGAATCGATACCCGCGCGCAGGGCCACGACGGGCGTGGTGCTGCAAGCGCTGACTCTCCTGCGTGCCGCTGCATTCCGGGAAGCTATCTCGAAGCAGTGCGTTCCCCAAGGATTCTCCGTGCAGCCATCACCGCCAGTTTCTTAGTTTCGTCTCTGGGCCGTCGGCAACTTGGCCTCTTTGCATGCTTTGATTGCCCGCCCTCTCCCCCTCTGCGGCTCGTCCCTCGCCCTCCCAAATTTATCCGATGTTAAGATATATTGCGACAATTCCCGCCACAACACACTATCCTCCTGTCTGTCCTTGGCAAACGTCACCTCTCAGGCACACCCGAGTCGGGTGCGACAGACGCACTGGTTATCTCGTGCAAGACAAACTTGCCGTCAGACACGAAGACAGCAAACCAAGTTGCTCCAGCCTACGGCCAGTCAATCCTACACAAACCCGCACCCGCGGTATCGGCTGTGCCCCACGGAGAACCGCCGCCAGATTGAGTAACAGAAAGGTAATACTCCGTATTAAAACACAAATTAAATGCGGTAAAAGCCGACGCACAACTCGAAGCATAACGTCAGCCAGAGTGCGAAAGGACCAGCCCCAAGTACCGCCTTTGGGACCCTTGCTTCTGCCTCGTGCGTCGCTCGCTGCCCTCCCGTCCTCTTCCTTTCCCACCCCACCCCCCCGCCATTCTTTCTCCGCCAGGACGTGCAGGATGCTCACAGAATAATGATAAACCGCTAATGTGTCATTGGTTGCTTTTCTGGGGGGAGAGGGGGCGTCATGCCATCATGCTCGAGAGCTCGCCCACAACTGCGATTATCGGACCAAGCTCCCAGGAGACGTCGAGATACACAACCACACATTTTCATAGGAGAGGGCAAAGTAAACATTCAGGAAAGAAACAAAACATAGGCGCCAAAGCAAGGCTTAAAGACAAAAATAAATCATATATGCCCTGAATACGAATTGAATGCTTCCCCATCGGCTAATACGGCCGAAGTCATCGCTCTTTGTATTTTGTTCTGTTCCCTTATAAGCCGGGAACTCTGCGTGAGCTCCGATCGGCGGACTTGTCCAAAACTTGATCCGTGTTGCCGAGGAGCCGCAACGAAGCTTGGCACACTGCTCTCCGCAGCCTCGTACATGCTTTGGCTCATCATGATGTATTAGACAGCCTCCTGTTGTATTAAACATAAACTTTGTAAACCATGCTTTCCCGGGCGTTCCTGGCTAATGATGATAAACAACCATGCCCTTTCTTTCTCTATATGCCTAACAGCATGCAGAATACGCCCGCACTATACTGAAAAGCTATGCCCACTGCCACAAGGACCCGGAAGGCACACATTCCCATGAGTAGTAGGGTCACCACAAAACCACCCCCAAGAACACAAAGAATCGCATCAGAAAATGTCAGCCGGCCGCTTCGGAATCGTGCCCGAAGTGCGGACTCGCTGTCAAAAACAGGGCGGACACACTCCTAGTATTTTGTCATTATCGTGAATGACAGCACCCCCGCATGCTTGATGAGATTAAGGGGCACATTGCTCTCGTCGTGGGTCTCAACATGCTTCTTGCTCTTAAATGCGCTGCTTGAAGGGGCTTCGGTGCCGGCGTGATGGCTGCTTGGTTGGGGTACTCGCTGATGTTGCCCGTATTGCGGCTGCAGTCGTTGCCGCGGATGGTAGTAGTGCACGGCTTCCATTCGTTCTGCTCCCCGTCCTCCTTGCCTGTAAGGGGGGAGTAGCCCTCGTGGGTAGTCACCAGTCCGAGCCAGCGCCATGTGAGCGGCTCCCTGTGCCATTTCTTTCCCGCGTAACATACGTGTCGTTAGTTGGGGCCTCGCTATCGAGGGGTACAACATTCTATTTAGAGACAATCTGGTGTCTGGACGGGCCGGTTGGCGCATTGGATGCGTCCGGTGTGGTGTGGTCGGTGGAATCGGTCCTGCAGGCCACATCGGCGGCGAGAGTTTCTCAGTCCGCAGTCTTGTGGCTACTAGCTGCCTTGAAGACGTAGTACCGATTATGGCTGTTCCGGGAAAGGGGTCTCTTGAATTCGGCCAACTGCTCCGTCTCGTATTCGGCAGGGAAGGCATCGAATCTGCTCTCATGTTGCGGGTCTGTAGCCTGAACACGGTGGCCTCTTGATTTCTTTCTCTCCGCTGTCGTGGTGCCATGGGTTTCATGTGATGCCCTACTTCTTCCACAACTCCATCTAAGCCTAGGCCCCGGCTTGTCAAATGCAGAGTCGGTTCGGACCCAGTAGTGGTGATGGTGGGTGTGCAAGCAGATTTTGGCTTGTCCTCGTTCCGTGGCTTTGTTGCAGCCGGTTTCTTCTGTGTATCGTTGCCTAGCATGCTCCGGGAATGAGTCGTCGTTCTGGTATCTGAAGGCCCTGCTGTCTGGGTGGTCCCCAGAGCCACAACATCGCTTTCCGTCTCTCGAGTGCCCATTTTGTTTATGACTCCTTCCCCTTCTTTCAGCTTGTTTTGTGGTAAGTCTAGCGGGTGTTTGGTCTCGGGAGTTGTCCGCGACCGAGACAATGGAACAGGTCTTCGTAGGATCATGTTCACCTTGGTCCTCTCCGGCTCGTGCTGGTGGAATTGTGGGTCGCTGTGACTGGTGTGGTGAGGCTGTAAATAGCCAGAAGTCAACATCTGGCTGGAACTACCCGCGGGAGGCTGAAATGTAATCACGCCATGGCTGTCTTTTTGGTCCAGCGGGTCCTTCATACCTTTTAAAATCGAGCTACTTTCAAGTTCATGTTCCTCTGGGAGTCCGGTACCGGCGAGATGCCAATCCATGCCACTTCGAGGATCTGGCTGACTTAAGCTTGCAAGTGGTAAGATGCGTTTACACAACGGCGGTAAGTCAAATGGAGGCTTTTCTTCTTTGCTCGAATAGAGATCATCCGGTGGCGTTTGTGGTCTCTGTGCATCGATACCCGTAATAGGTTGCTGAATGGAGGCGACTGCGTTCTTGAGGATCCCTGGGACAGAGCTAGGGGTCCGCAAGGGTTGAAGATGCGGACCCAAGGATGGAACTTCCAGTGCAGGTGCAGGATTTGAAGGGTGTTTTTGTATAGGAGAAGGCGTGTGTAAAATTGTGCCCGAAGATGCATGGCTTGTCTCCTTTGTCGAGTTGGAAACGTGAACAATGTTCCGCAAGGACTGTGGATTTTGTCCCAGCAAAGCTTGGTCATGTCTTAGAGACACTTGGCCGGATTCGATGGGAGAGTCTTTTGGAGGGCCGCAAATAGATGCTGCTATAAAATAGGAAAAAGGGAGGACAGTTAGAAAAAAATCACAAATGAATAAGCTTCTTCCAAGCAATATGTTAGCTTACAAGGTGTAGAGTTCCTTGACTGAGCAATGGGGCTTAAGCTCGGCTCTGCCACCGATGACCACTGGCTGGTATCCTTGCGCCATCTGACAAGGCTTTGCCCCTTTCGAATGTCATCTTTCTCTTTCTCTCGTTTCTCCATACCGCCCCTTTCTTGCTCGAATAATGCCTTTTGTAGCTCATCCGCATGTATCTTTCTAGCATTGCAATAAGCAGCTCTGGTCTCTCTGACATCCTTTGCCAAACTCTCCAACAACGGAGATATGCTATTAGGAACTGGGCTGTTCGAGCTCGAGGTAGGGGTCAGGACGTCCAGCTGGCCAGTGTCTGGATTTACACCTTGAACACCTAGGAAGTCACCACTCTCTTTGAGACTCCGGCGTTGACGATGTGATGATTCTTTGCCCTGAAAGGGAATATTGGGGTTTAGCTGGTCTTTACCGGTGGCGTTGTTTGAAGCTGGTTCCGTCACCCATCCGAGACGACTTTCTATGCTCGCTTCAGTTGCTCTCTGTTGATCGCTAGGCATTGAACTTGTTCCAAAGGGAGCCGGAGCTCCCACCGTGGTAGGCCACGCACCCGGTGCATGAGCGTACTGCGTTTGTCTGTTGGACATGTCGATGTTGACTGGAGGCCTTGGCGGAAATTCGACCTTGCACGAATCATTTACTGACAAGATCCGTCTTCGACCTTTAGAATGCGTCTGTCCAGAGCACGTCCGTTTGGGAAGATCGTATGGGCCGTTCCGGCTGGAATGTTGGTTTAGGTTTTGTCTGTGGTCGGGACCGGCTGCAGAAGCCGGCTCGACATTGGCAGCAGCCGTGTTGTCTGTATGCTGGCCTTCCTAAACACCGTGTGCACGAAGAGTGCCGCCACGTTCCGGTTTATTACTGGGAAATAACTTTGTGATAAACCCAGGAAGAAACAGGCCGTTTTTCTCGTGGTTGTCGGGCTGGAGCTCTGATTGTGCTGCTGGCCGACTTCTTGACCGACTATTTGAACGCTGAGTAGCTGCAGCGACATGGGATCTATTTGATGCTCTTGCCCTCGCCGGATCGACTGTTGGCATGGCTTTGTTGGAGACTGAAAAGAACACGAGGATAGTTGAGATTCATGCCCTCAGCTCGTCTTGACCCTGAATCTCGAATAGCCGCGGTGGTTCTCAAAAAATATAGTAAAAGAATAGGAATATGATGTAAATGAATCGGCGAAAAAGATTATCGTGGCGAGGATAGAGAAAAACAAAGAAGAAAATTTGTTGGCCCAAAGCCGGAGACATAACAATAGTAAATAATTAAACAGCGTGTGGTATTTGCAGGTTAGTCGAAACACCATTCGTTCTTTCTCATTTCTCTCTTTCGTGAAGTTACAATTCCTGAAATAAATGGGAGAAGGAGCATGACGACAATTTTTTATAGACGGAGGAAGTAACAACCAAATAACAATCAAAAGAGAAACCGCGTGCTTTAAACAGAAGTTCTCGTCCGCTAACGCCTGCCATGCATAAAGATGTGCAGCGACGACACGATCTAACCAGTCGCAAAATATAGAAGAAGAAACAAAACAAACAGGGCACTACAGCAGGGCCATTTTGTTGGACAGGGATTAATGAACGCTCCTACCAACGCGATGGAAACCTCTCATACTTATAGGCATTGGGCCTCGCTTTGGAAAATGGATTAAAAGGAACAGGAGGAGAGGATAGATCCTGAGGATGAAATGACAATCTCGCCTCACTTGTTTGCTGGGCACTCTCGTTCTTGACGGGACTTGCTTTTCGTTGCATCCGTTCTGCAGCTTCATGTTGCTCGACCGCGGCGATCTCTCTTGAGTTTCTCGGAGAGTAGAAGCCAGTGGCGTCGCCAATGTCATTCATGCTGATGGCTTTTTTCAAGGGCGAATTCGCGTGGCTGAACACCCCCAGGCTCCCGCCGAAGTTGCTGTTCGTGCTCGTAGATGTCGTTAGCGCATGTGCAGTGCTCGCCGTTGTACCTGGCGTGCCGGCTGCCATTGACGCATGGCCCGGCGTCACCCCAGCAGGCATGCTCTGCCGTGACCGGGCAATGCTGCTGTGCCCCGGCGTGAACGAGTCAGAGTATCTAGCTGGCTTGTTTGTCGGAGTAAGCAGACGAGGCATGGCCACAACTTTTCCGGACTGGCGGCTTGTGGAAGAGCCGGAAAAATCTGGGTCGATATGTTTGATGTAGTTGGAGTTGGGGTGCGTTTGGAAACTCCGGCGGATCAAGGTTGTTGGTGTACCAAACTCAACCGAATCGCCGTTGTCCGCTGCTCCAGCGCCAGCGGTGGCGGCATCCATAGACACCTGTGTTCCCATGTCTCGGACAATGGGATGCAGTCGTGGCTGCACGAATTTGGTGTCATACTCATGAAGCACCTCTTTCTGAATGATGGCGTTGTCTCTCTGCCGCTGGTCATTTTTTGCCTGCAAAAGACGCATTGTTGCCGAAAGGCTCGCCTGCAGTACGATGCACTTGAACACGGCAACACTGGGCCTTGGCTCAAGAGGATCTAGCGGCAGCTCGAACATGTAGAGCAGAACATGAAGGGGACTGAAGAATGAGAGCAGTGCCAGGGATGCAGGCCGCGGATCCCAAACAGCCAGCTCCCATACGTCGCGGCTGCTATCGGGATGGGCACGCGACTCGGCAGATTCGAAACGGACAAGATCGTTCAAGAGCCGCAGGGGTGAGTTGGTGGCAGGCGAAGACTGAACGCGTACTCGGGTGGCAGACGGAGTTCCAGGTCTATTTTCGATATTCGCCTCGAATAGGCGGTAGTGACGTTTGCGCGTGAAGACGAAGAATGCGTTCACGACGGACAAGGAGAAGCCTGCCCACACGAGCAGCTGAACCTACAAGACACCATCCGAGTTAGTTTTTATGTACGGCTGTGAAATGTAAATGCTTTTGTATGTCCAAACGAACCAAATAAGAAAGCCATCCACGACCGGTACCGTCTCCGAAAACGTCATTGTCGGCGCTGTTGGACGGCCCCAGATTTGCTCTTGCGAGAAGAAATAGAAAGTTGGCAGCCAGACCAACCTGTCCCCCGATCGCTGGAGAGTCTAGCTCGCGCGTTTCTATCTCCTCAGAGAGCCAGAGCAGGAAATCCCATGGATTGATGGCCGCTGAGATGCGCTGAAGCAGCGGCTGGCGGCGAACGAGGCGTGGCATCTTCCTAATTCTAGCGAAACGGGATGATATCGGGAATTTCGCAACGGCAGCTCCTATCGTTTCGTCGTGCAAGAAAGAAAATGCTCAGATCAAATCATCGTCTCCAAGATGCGGCTTGTTTACTGGCACCGTATGGGTGAGCACAGGTTCTCGTTCCGCGCTGCTGGCACGGTCGAAGGATCTGCTGTCGATGGTCAGAAGCTGCTGAGATCACGGCAGGGAGAAACGGTGCAAAGTTTACGACAGTTGTTTATTTACGGCCGCTTTTAGCGGTAGCTTAGCATCGGATAATTTTCTTACCTAATCAGTATTTTGCGCAACTGAGCGATGCCGTTTCGTGGGGTGGTTGGCTGCTTGCTGTAATTGGGCAGAAGGCGGCCTGCGGGGCTTTGTTCACTGCATTGCGAGGAGCTAGGCAGCGGACAACAATATATCGCTACAGGGAGTGAGCAATTAATCCACACTGCTTCAACCATTATCGACTCGCTTCAACCAAATCCCCCCGATCTTCGACTTCGCCGAATCATTCCCTTTCGGCCACAGTCTACATGCGGAGAGAACAGACTATCGATCAGTCACTATGTCGGCCACACAAGCGGACTTCAAGGACCGGCAGTTTCTTGCTGTTATCGGGGATGATGTGAGGAGTTTGCTTAGCTGCCTGGTCCTGCAAAGAGCATACGGGAAGACTGACGCATTGATAGGATTCCGTGACGGGGTTGCTGCTAGCCGGCATTGGCGTAAGTCACCTTGTCTTCCCTTCTCGCTGTCCCTGAATCAAACCACTAACGAGGCACGCAGCATGTGACGCCGGGACCCGATGCGCAGAAGAACTTCCTGGTTGTGGACAACAAGACAGATAATGCAGCCATCGAGGCGGCCTTTGAACGGTTTACGACGGAGCGCAAGGACATTGGCATTGTTCTGATCAACCAGCACGTACGTCTATGGCCACAATGAGGAAAATGGGAACAAAAGAGACGGGGCGGACGAGGAAGAACCGCTCAGCTGACAACTTGTATTTCTAGATCGCCGACCGGATACGGCATCGAGTAGACACATACACAGCGGCATTCCCGACGATTCTGGAGATTCCTAGCAAGGATCATCCATACGACCCGGAGAAAGACAGCGTTTTACGGCGTGTTAGACGACTGTTCGGAGAGTAAGGTGACAAGGAGGTGTCAGAGTGAGCGGGGAGTAGAAGCACTGTCTTAGCGGAGGTTAGTGGGTTAACGGCGAAACCGTGGTATATATCTGTTGCATAGGTGGAAACAACAGGATGGCCTAGCTGCTGGAAGACAGGACAGAGAGCATGGATCGAAGTGGGAGTAGTATGACTGCATAGTTGTGCCGTTTATTAAAAGAGAGTTTAGAGGCTATCTATATCGTCATTGCGGATTCGATTGGAGGACGGGCACAGCAGTGTATGACATGAGGGTAAAGCTAGGTTGGGTGCAGACAGAAGGGAGTATAAAATCAATAATTAGAACTAATCGTCAAGAAGCCGCTTGAATAATCGTGGCACAATTGTTTCTGAAACCATACACCATGGCAAGAGGTTAAAGCAAGCTATAAGAAAATTGCCACATGCTACACTATGCTTGACGCAAAGAAAATAAAGCAAATAGAACGAGGAAAAGAAAAAAAAAAAAGAAAAAAAAGGAATAAACGGCCGGGTGTGGCTAGACTCAGCCGCGGCCAATATCAAACAAGACCATATCCGTTTGCCATTATCGTATCTACAGCTCGATGTCGAAGGTGCTATCTTTCCGGTTGAAGACAACAGTGGCCGTCAGACAGGTAATAGGCTCATCGTCAACGGTGTACACATCGGCCAGAACAGTGTATTTTCCCTACAAAACGACAAGTGTCAGTATGGCAACTCTTACGTTCTGAACAAGTATTTGGGTGTATTTTGGGGACGAAACGTACTGGAGGAATCTCGCGCGGCAGCTCGACCGACTTGACAATCGAGATGAGACCCTTCTCGATGGGGCACTCTAGCTCAACATTCTGAATCTGCTCGCATAGGTCGGCCGTGGTGCTAATGAGACGGATCAGGCCGTACTTGACCTGGAGATTGACGTAGGCGCCCTGGACGATCGTCTTGGAGACAGTGCCGACAGCCTTGATGACGAGATCGACGCCGCTGTAGCAAGGGGTCAGCTAGGATCTAAAACAAGGAATCTAGATACGCAGAGGCACGGAGAAAACATACGCCTCCGGAGGGTTGGGCGACAGGTGGACGCTCTTGATGGTGAGCAGATCCTTGGAGTGGTCGGCCGGACAAAACTCGAGCGGAGACTGGCCGGGGACCTTGAGGTCCGTGTGGGTTCCGGCACCGGAGTCACTGCCAAAGAAGGTCAGGCCTGCCGAAGCAGTCGAGAAGAGGGCTAGAAAGACGGTTGCGGTCCGCATGGCTGGTGCTGGGCGAAGGCTCGGCGAGGAGGAGGGGATTTGGACGGTCCGACAATGGACAAAAACAAATGCGAGACAGATGCGCTCGCCAATGAACCTTCAGTCAAGACAGCTGGAAGGAGAAAGGAAATGGGTCGTCGGGGGGTCGAAAACGGGCTCAAGACAAAATCCGCAGCGTTCTAATGCGATTCGCGGATGAAGAGTGATGCGGCGGTAGAGTGAGAGAATTTGTTGAGAGAGTCAATGGCGAGAACGGCAGGAGGGAAGGGGGGGTACAGCCGAAAGGCGGCGCAAGGCAAGTTTGCCATGAGGGAGGAGGTTGGCGTCATGGGAGTGACTATGAAGGCCTCTGATTGGTGGCACGTTTTTGACCAACCAATCAGCGGTCTCCAGGAAAACCAGAAGTGGAGACTCTGGAGAGAGTGTTTCTCCGTTTGATAGTGAATGCTGTGGCCCAGATATTGGACATTCTGTCAGCTGACAGGCAAACCGAATTTGACATCCGCTGTCGCCCGTAGGAATCGTGCGCAAACGACCGAGGTCTTCTCTTGGCCTTTTCATGTCGATTGGAGCACGCTCTACTTGAACACGTAAGGTGTCGTACGCCATGATGTGCTATCTCTAAGAGACAGGGCCTTGCATCAGTGCTGCCAATCAGAGCAAGATACTGGGCCGTGACTGGCTGAGGATCTCTCACTAGGCCAAGTGGTGGATGGCGCAGGTAGCGGGCTAGCTGGCTGCGTTTCACGTGGAGTCATACGCAGCTCTCTTATCTCTGGTATTATTAGTACGAGGAACGATTGCGAGCGCTTGTGTGACGCAAGGGCTGGTCCAAGGCGTTTGCGAAGCCGCGCCTGTCAGTAGGAGCAGAAGCACCGTCATAGTTTGCCTCGGAAAATTAGGAGCATGGCGAGAAGGTGTGCAGCGCAGAAGCCGATCGTGCCTGGAGAGACGGCCGAAACGGGACAGCAACGCCAGAACAAAGAGACCGGCACATTCTTTGTTTTGCCGTCGCGAGAGCCTCGAGCGCCACAGGCATCTCAGTTAACGCCACAGCGTGTTTCGCCTCGCCTCGCCTCGCCACCGACGACAGCGCCGAGATTGGCGCCCGCAGTGAGCGCGAGTATTAATGCCGGTCGCGCGCGATGACGACGAGACGGAGTCGTGGACGATAACATGCTAAGATGGTGATCAGCTCCAGCGTTGCGGGTATCTTGTGAGAGCGCTGTATCTTGCTTGTAAGATACAGGTAGCGATGGGCTTTTCTATTTCAGGTTTTGTCCGTTTGGCTGCTAGCGGTGCGCTGAATCGGCCTCACGAGCACTATTATGCTGCATGGCTAGCGGTGCCGCGCTCAGTAGGCGACAGTGTGCGATCACCATCTGCGCTTGGCCGCCTGGCCGTTTCGCCGCGTCGCTGGGCACGATGCAGCAAGCACCTGACTCTGTCGACCCTTCACCTTGTCCTCACCTATCTTACCTGCCGAGCCCTTCGCCACTGCGCGCCAGAACCACCGCATACATACGCCCAAGGCACGGCTGATAATTGAATCGACTGGCAGCTGGCGGCTGGCAGCTGGAGAGCCTTTGACTGGCCGACGCGGTATCGAACATAAGTCCGGCTGGAACGCTAAAACAGTAATACTCGAGGAGGACAAAGGACACTAGCCTGAGGGTGCCGGAGTACCGATACATTGCCCTCCCGGCGACACTGCCGGGTGCTGCCTGCCAGCCTGCCCATATTCTTCGATCACTGGCGTTATGCAGAATACACCCTAAGGCCGCCCGCAGCGCACAACCCAATCGCATTGCCTTTCGGGTATTCAGGCAGCAGGCCAAAATCCCGGCGGAATTGCCTCCAGGGCGTCATTGTTCTTCCGGCCTTTTATTTTTCTGCCTGCTTTCGCTCTTCTCCCTTTTCTCTTCTCCCCCTCTCACAGGATTCTCTCGCCAGACCGTCAAAGTCGACCAACTTTGCCCGCCAACACCATACTTCCTACTTCTGAGTTTTTTTTTCACTCCGTTTTCCAGCCCGCCCGCCGCAGACACGCTGAGACTGTCGGCCGCGGTGCCCCGGACCTGGGCTTTGGCAGCCTCAGAGAAAATGAAACTATGAGATATTCTTACAAGTAGCCCAAGGTTTGTCTCTGGAGTGCGTTGCCTCCGTTCTGCTGTTGGCTTTTTGGGGCCGTCCAAGGCGCCCGACTTGGACTGCTTACGCAGGTGCGCAGACCACCCGTCTCTTGGCTTACCCTACTCCGTCGCACCCGCTTAGTGCCCATGATGCCTCAGGCAACAAGCTGTTGTCTTGCCCATGTACTGGTACAAGTTATCCCTCTTCCGTCCCACCACTTTCCTATTCTCCAGTGAGAAAGGCGCTGCGGTTTCTGTACTAAAGATGCGAATGAGACCAGGGGGAAGGTGCACCGCGCCAGAGCCACGCTAGTCGGGGGAATTTTGCTCTTGCTCTCGTTCGCCCTTTCCTGCCTTTTCCCTCTCTTCTCTTTTTCTTCCTTTTGGGGGGGGGGTCGGCCCTGGGGCGCGCCTATTGGCCAGCGACCCATTGTCTCCTTCCCTTTTCCTCCTTCCTTCCTGCTCCCCCGACACAGCGTGTGTCCCCTGCGCTTTCCCTTCTGATGGCTCCCTTCTCTCCTCTCTTTCGCTTTCTTTCCCCATTCTTGTTGTTTTGGCCCCCCTCTCATTCTTTCTTCCCTCCCAACACTCGCAGATTTGCGTTTTCCTTTCTCCCTCTTCCCTTCTGTCCTTCTGCATTCTTCTTCCTGCCCCCCATCCTCGCCTGTTCCATTCTCCGTTGCCCTCTCTTGCCTTTCGCAACGCCTATTCTTCTCGATCCTCTTCGATTCAGATTCACTTTCGCGACCAGAGAAAAGGCCAAGACGACAAAAGGCCACATTCTTTCTCGATCGAGGCGCTTGCGACATTTCCTCCTCGGTCAATCCTTTCGACCTGTCGCTTTTCTCGACTTCTCCTCCGCGAGTCTTCTCGTGTCCTTCTGACCGAAAGCACTCGAAATCCTGCCGGTTGTTTCGACGCCTTTTCGCACTCTCCCCCATCGAATCGCATCGCGTCCTGGCCCAGACTCTCTTCCGACGGTCCGCGAGAGATCACCTCTTTCCAATTCGACAGAAGCGACCCTCTTTCCATCGTGGGCGACAAACACACACGAGACCGCGCGTTTCTTGTGTCCTACGTCAATACAGATCTATCGCGACCGGCCATTATCGACACCTCGTTGCGCTCTTCTTGCTCTTCGTGTCGAAAGGGGAGAGACTCGTCGCCGGCCAAACCGCATTTTTTATCTTTGGTGCCCCCCTGTTTTGGCCCTGTCCTATCGCAACACCTTTTCTGCAAGATACCGTCCTGTTCCTACTCTGCGAGCATCTCAGTCGCTTACGTCGTGTGTTCTTCGGGTTGGTCGCCCTTGGAGCCCATCGACCACCCGCTCGCCTCTGTTGGTTTTGCGGCGAGACTGTTGATTTGGGCCGGCTTTTTCGATTGACAGGCGACACGGCTGATCACTCAAGCGACCGCTGTTCTGCTCGAGTTTTCCCTGCCTCGCCTTTCCTTGGAAAGCACTGCTCCCGCTCAGTCATGTTATCACGACCAAAGAGATAATTTCAGCCTCATCCACCTCCTCCTCTTCGGCACCCTCCCCCATAGCGAGGTCTCTCTTAGATTATGACAGAAAAGCACCCGCCGCCGTCGACACAGACCGCGCTCCCGACCCAGAGCCTCCCCCCTCTGAATCCTCTCTCGCCTACGCCCTTACCCAACACTTTCTCCTCTCATTACGCACCGATTTCCGCCTCCTCCGCTGCGGCCGCCTCTCCCACTACCGACGCTACCGCCACCGCTTCTGTACCCTCTGTTCAGGATGCGCCTATCCCGAAGGAGGAGCCGGCTGCAGAGGAGGAGCCCTACACAATAAAATGCATATGTGGCTTTACGGGCGATGATGGAAACACAATATACTGTGATATCTGTGATTCGTGGCAGCATATCGAGTGTTTCTACCCAAACAACAGCGAAGAGGCCACTCGCGAAGAGTTTGCGCATGCATGCCACGAGTGCAAACCGAGGCAGCTGAATGTTACCCATGCCGTCGAGTACCAGAAACAGCGGTTGCAGGCTGCTTCCGCTGAAGCTGTTGTCAGCCAAAAACCAAAGCGGCCTCCATCCAAGAACCAGAGCCAGAGCCACAAAAAGAAGGCAAAACCGAGCGATCTTCTATTAAATGGCCATTCTTCGTCCGCCAGCGATGGCTCAAGACACCCGGTTGCAGCGCAAGACAACACCGGAAGCCAACTTCCTCACCCTCCCACAAAGAAGGCGAAGGGCTCTCACAAATCGAGCCAATCGGTTGGCGGATCGCATCCCAAGAGAAGTCCGTCTTATTCCGCTTCACGAGTGACCCTTCAACCTGGCCACCCGCTAAGCCCTGCCACCACGCCGCCTGATCTTCTCCACGGCATCGAGATCTACAACTACTCGAGCGATTTCCTCACATTATGCAATGACCAAGATGCTGTCCAGAATGTTCAGACCAACTCATTCGCTAGTCTAGGCGTATCGAACGCGACATCCATCTGGCTGCGAGAACCCGAACTGATGCTGATGGAAACGGGCCACAAATTTAACGACGTTTTCCAAGCTCTCCCTTCCAACATCGAGTCAATCAAGCGTCCTCCGCGCGTTGAGGTTAAGAAGCGCGTGCTGGGGCAGGATACAGTTGTGCGCTGGCGGTATTTAACCACACCAGTGGCTGTCGATAAGGACGTCCCTCTGATGGAGCTCAATGGCCAAGTTGGTTTTCAAAAGGACTATTGCGCTATCCCTGCAAACCGCTACGAGGAGTTATCCTGCCCCCTTCCTTTTGTTTTCTTTCACCCTTTGCTGCCATTATACATCGACACAAGGAGGGAGGGCTCTCTGGCTCGGTATGTTCGCCGCAGCTGTCGACCAAATACTGTTTTAGACACCTATCTCTCCGGCGGATCTGAATATCAGTTTTGGCTAGTCAGCGATCGACATATAGCTGTTGATGAACAAATCACCATCCCTTGGGATTTCCGGTTGCCACATGATGCTAAAGGACGCATGCTTCGACTTCTTGGTCTCGGCGACGACGATACAAGCAACCCCGATGAAATTGATGTGGAAGAGGAAGAATACAATAGCATTGCGCGCTGGGTATCGCTGATATTATCACGGTACGGCGGCTGTGCATGCAACCTGGGGCCTGATTGCGCATTTGCTCGCTTCCATCGAATCTACAGCAGCAAAGCACAACAGGCACGAAGTAACCACAGCAGCAATTCGAACAACCACGTTAAGAAGAAATCCTCGCGAAAGACGAAATCCCATGCCCTGTCGCCCACAAGCACCGGTCACGCGACAAATAGCCGTGCTGCAAGCGAGGGCCATCCGGACGAATTCCTGGAAAATGACAAGATGTCGACGTCGTCACGGAGCAAGCCCCCTAGCCGTGACATGACGCCAGCTCCGCGCCAAGGCTCATTCGACACGTTAGGAATATTGACGGAGCCGACAGATCGTGACAAGAGGAAAGTGGCAATGGTAGAAGATTCGTTTCGCCGCCTTGAACAGCAGCCGAGGAAAAAGAAACGCACTTCTGATGGAGCAAGCACGGTTGAGAAATCCAGCGTGCCATCAGGGAGGCCCAAGACAAAGAGCTCTTCTACCTCGACCCAGGGTGGTGCACGCTCTTCAGCTAGTACTAGCGAACAGCCAGACTTGGCGAACGGTACGACAGGTCGCCACTACGTCGATATCGGAACGTCACGAAGCAAATCAGGTTCGCCAGTCAGCGCCACTTCCCCCCATACAACAAGTGCTGGTAACAGTTACGGCTTCACAACCCTACCTACCGCAGTCGGCTCTACGTTTTCCGTATCGAGACAGTCTTCAGCGGGTCCTTCGCCGAGTTATCGTGATGCTGGCATTCAGACCGATCCAACAGAAGGCGAGTGGTACAGCGATAAATTTCCCACGCCACGTCCGAAACGCCGGGTGATCTCGTTGTCTAGGCGTCTTCTAAACTGCAGAAATCGTGTGCGTTTTGAAGACTCGCAGCAAGCAACGGGATCAGCTATGTTACCGTCGATGGATATCGATACTCCGGCTGTCGCGGATGGCAGACGGGGCAATGCCCCGGCAATAAAGCAACCGCCATCGGTCGTCTCCGGAGTGGACATATCTATGCCGGATGCACCCGTGGAACTGTCGGCTGGCCCTACGCGCTTAAGGGATGTTAAGAGCAAGCCACCACCTCAGGTTAATACGTCAACAAACGCAACGGCAATAACAGGAGAATCCGGTGATGTTAGTGGGACTATTGACGCCGCCTATCCGATAAAGAAGTCGCCTGATTTACGAGTTCAGCTTCCTAAGGCGCCTTTTTTTAGTGATGCTGCATTGCCGCCTATGGGCAGTGCAACAACTCCGCTCTCTGCATCTTCTATCGTCCAATCTCCCTTTGCTATAACAAATTCGAACCCTTTCGGTTCACCTATCGCAACCCCCAGCCCTATCAAAAAGAAGATGAGCCTCAGCGACTACACGAAGAGCCGAAAGGCGGCAGCAGGCAGGCCGTCTGTTGGAACGACACTAAAACCATCGTTGCCTAACGCTGACGAGCCAAAGTCGGCGACAAGCACGGACGGTATTAGTACCGGCGAATCGCCGACCAGCGCCGAGAAGACGGGTGTCACCTCAACCGCGAATACGACAGCAGAGGCGCCAGTTAATACGTTCAATTAGAATGCACGGTATTCAGTTACATTCCTATTGGGGCCTACTACATCTGCTGGTGTGTCGTCTCGACCAGCAGTCCAATCTAACACAACTTCTATGTTGTGCGGCGAACATTCGATGTTTACTTTCCTCGCTTTATTTTGTCTGCTTTCGTTTTATCTGGGGGTATTCTCATGTGCCACTATTACGAAGTTGTTTTTATTATTATTTTTACTTTCCCTTTCTTTTTTCCTTTCAACAAAACTTATCAGGGGTTTTTTTATTTTGGAATGAGGCATAGGATGCCCAAAGGCGTTGAGGTTGACATGAACACAGAAAAAATGGGGAGGTTGTTAGGAATTTGGGAAAAGGAACGGGTTCGGCACAAGGGATTTTCTGGTCGAACAGCGCGAAAAGGGATGGCAAGGTGGAACGGCTATTTTACCATTCTCTAAATCTGTCAGTTTTGTATTGATGGGAGAACGAGGACAGAATGCCTTTTCAGGCTGTCCGTTTTGGTTGGGTCATAGACGACTCTGTTTTGATATACCACTTATATACGTCGCTTTTATTTCTTCTCGCACAAACACATGCGCGCAAACAATGTGTCTGTTTGGCGTAAAATCGTTGCCGATCAGACTCCTTGAAGTGTGTGTGATACATTCAAAATAGGAACTTGCTCGTGCAAATTCAATTCTCGCCGTCAGCGGCAATCTAAAACGGCCCAATATATACAGAACTCTGCTGAATATTATGGCGGCGAGGAACGTTGTATCTTATAATATCCCATCGTAGCTCTCAATTCCTGAGTTCGCTCCATGCATCTTCGGCCTTCGTCGAGCCCATGCACTCTGCACTCCCGTTGTATAAATCAGTTCTAGTACATCAAAGAAGAGTATCCACTCCTAAACGCCTGCCTATTCATCCTTTCATTCGAAAAATAGAATCAAACCTTTTTAATAGGCGTTCCCGCCCAAGTTGTCCTCCTTAAAGATCAACAGTGCAAGCCGGTGCCGCACAAACAGACCAAACAAACCCACTATTGTCTGCATGGTCAAGATCTCCAAGGCTAGGCGGTCCTCACGCAGCGGGCCCCGCCACACCAGCCAGAGGTTAAGCAGCGTCATATTAGACGTCTCCTGGATAATGCTCGCCTTTTCCGGGTCTTCGACAAGACGGATGAGATGCAGTCGCGCGAGCAGGCGTAACGCCCACGCGATGGGCGGGCGTGGCTGGCGGTCGGGCGACCAGACCGTCACGGACGGCTCTAGTAGGCCTGTGCGGGCGTGGAAGCGAGGCATGCGATGGCGTGGGCAGGGGATGAGGCCGAAGATCTGCGGCGCCGAATACACAAAGTTGGCAACTTGCGGGATTAGCAGCAGGATGAGCGTCTTGGAGAAGTGGCCGAGGATGCTAACGACGACAAAGACCATCCCAGCAAAGTAGCAGTAGGTATCTCCGACAAAGACGCGGGCCGGGTACCAGTTGTGGGCGAGCAGGGCGAGCGAGACGCCGAGGAAGGGCAGCAGGAAATACAAGCTAAATAAGTGGCTGTCGGTGGCCGGGTGCGGGTAGGGGTCGGCCAGCAGGTAGAGGGCGTCGTTGAAGACGAGTAGCGAGGCAACGACGACGGACTGGGCGACCTCGATGCCGTTGATGCCAGCTAGGATGTTGATGCTGTTGGGCGAGAAGATGGCCACGGCGATCATGTAGCAGTAGTAGAGCGGGCCCAGGTTGACGAGCTCGCCTAAGTAGGGCTGCAGCGGGGTGGGCACGACGACGGACGTGACGCCAAAGTCGACAAAGTAGACAACAAGCAGCGGGATGGAGGCAAAGGCAGGGATGAAGAACTTGTGGCGCCAGCGGATGTCGAAAAGGTCGTCACCGATGCCCAACAGCGTGATGGACTGGAGGGAGATGATGGCGGAAAGGAAGGAAGCAAGCTGCGGAGGGAATGCGTCAGGGTCTATGGACGGAAAAGAAAGGCGCCGTGACCATGGACACAGACGGGGAAGCTTACCTTCGAATGGGGAAATCGATGTAGCAGTCGGCCTCGCTGCACATGTTCTACGTGCAGTACAACGTCGCGGTTGCCGCCGCCGCTTGTTGCCGCCACAATGTCCTTGTAGAAGGGCATAGGGATGAACACAATCAGCGCCAGCAGGTAGACGATGGCGCACACGGCGCCCATGCACTCGGGCAAGGTGCGGCGCTGCGCCTTGTTGAGGTCTGCGCCGCGGATGCCGGCCGCGACAAACGTCGGCCCCAGCCAGCGGATCATGGCGTAGCTCGCCGCGAAGGCAATACCGCTCAGCGCCACAGAGGCCGTCAGCGGTGCCCCGTCATCGCGTCGTACAGTGTTTGCCAGCACGGTGGCACAGGCGGCGGCGAGGGCCAGCAGACTGTAGGTCTCTGTGTGGGAGAGGGCGCTGGGGATGCCTGCCGCCAGGGCCGCATTCTCTGTCTTGCTGCTCTTGGGCGCAGAAGGGGCCGCAGAGGGTGTGTGGCCGTTGGACGACGCAGTGGGCCCGGGCCCAGGGCCGGTGCCCGAGCCGGGGCCCGCAGGCCGGCTGCGGGACGAGGAGGTAGACATGGGGAAGAGGAGGCGGTAGAGGAAGGGCTATGCAGGGCCTTGCGCCAGTCTCGGCAGGGCCTTACTTGTGTCCAGCTGTCCGGCGTTGTCGCACGGCCATTGGTACACCGGTTGGCTGCGGCGATGGTGCGGTAGTCGAGGTTGATGTTGAGGCTGAAATTGTGTTAAAATTTGGCGTGGTAGGATTCTTGGGCGAGCGCCGTGACTGCTGGGATCGCGGCTCAAATAGGACATCGACGCGCAAAAATGACACCTTTGCACCTTCTTAGTTTGCTGCGGTTTTGGGGAACGCGCACGAATCCAACATGGTGCTGTCTACAACGCATCTGATTGGCCACAGAATCTCGAAGGACAAATAGCGGCAGGAACTGCCGCTGGAAGTGGGGCGCTCTTTCCCCACTGCATTGTACGCCTACGAATGCAAACGGCCAGGTCGAAGCAAGCTGCGGGCGAAAGCATACGGAGCACAAAATTCAGCTCCCGTGTTTTCGAGTGCGGGGATTTGCACCTCCCTCGGCACTGCTACGACTAATATCGACACCACGTCCCTTCAATGTGTCGCGTATTTCTTTTCGCAGATAGTGAAACTGAATCTCTCTACCCGCAGGAAACCGCCCGACGGCCGCACTATCCCCGCTGGGACTCCAGGCCGTTCCGCGGGGGCTGTTCCTGCCCACCCGCTCCGATCATCGTCATCCTTGCCGGGGACTCCCGGCGCCTCGTACCGTAAGATGTCTATGTAAGCACCTTCTATCGCGTGGGGAAAATCGACCAGAAACGGTGAGACGCACGAGGCTTTGGAGTCAACTGGAGTCAACGCCGCGATCGTCGTCGTGGCAGGTTAAACGCTCACACCCAGCTCTAATTACGGAGTAGTCCTCTGCGAGCATAATAAGGGGCTGGCGCTCTCTTTTGGCGTCGCTGTAGAGAGAGGAGAGAGAGAACGTGGAAGTTACGATGCAGGTGAATGGTGTTGCTCTTTCCTGTTTCGTCCCGTCTTGGCCCTTCTTTCCTTTTTCGGTTTGCTTCAATCCGGAGCTGCTGGCGTAGTTTTGCCAATGCACAAGAGGATATCGCCCGGAGCAAAACAAACACATCACCGACGCGTAGAACCGAGCTCAGCATAAGTCGTTTCCGTGGCCTACGTGAGGACTGCGTCTTGTCGAGGCAGCTTTTTGGTTCCTCGTCTTTATATTTCGCCGCCTCCTTTCTGGCCATGTAGCCCTGTCACCGACCTTTTTAATACACTCCTATTTCTTCTTGATTTTCTCTTTCCCGCTCTCCGGCCATCTCAGACTCTTCTAGTTTCCTTGACCCCCTCTAGGAAAGCGTCCAGTCTCACAACTAGTGATGGCGTTCAGAGACGACGAAAAAGCCGCGGAGACGGCCGCAGCAAATGTCGCCAGTCCAACTCTAGCAGCAGCAGTAGCAGCAGCAGCTGCAGTCTCTTCACCAGCGGCAACTTCATCAATTAGCGATGAAAAGAGCCATGATGACCGCCATGCCGACTGCACGAAGGAAAAGACGGACGACGCGGACCTGTACCAGGTGGAGGAGATCGAGCAGGCCGATCTTGAATTGTCGAACGCCGAGAAAGTCGTAAGCAACGACCTGCGGTCGCGGAAGAGCGAACACCACCCTAGCCGTATCCCTACCTCTATCTCCCGCATCACGAGCAACGCTAGCTCCGCCGTCTGTCGGCATCGCCAGGAGCACCACAAACTGGCTGAGCACCTCACTGTGCCGCCGATCCCGCTCTCCGACCTCGACAAGGGTATCGTCGGCTGGGACTCGCCCGGCGACCCGGCCATGCCGCTCAACTTCTCGCCCCGGCAGAAGTGGCTGATCATCGTCTCCCTGACGTCCATGACCCTGATGACCCCGTTTGCGTCGTCCATCTTGGCCCCGGGCATCAACTTAATGGGCGCCGACTTCCACAACGATAGCGTGACGCTGGGCTCGCTTGCAGTCAGCATTTATCTTTTGTTCGTTACAGGGAGAAGACAAGGCCCGTCCTTGCGTTGCTTCGGGTCGTTGTGTGCTAACCATCTGGTCACTCGCGCAGAGGCTATGCCGTGGGACCATTGTGTAAGTCCTTATTTAGTTTGTGGTCTCCCTCCCACGACATTGCTAACACAACACCTAGTCCTTGCTGGTCTGTCCGAATTATACGGCCGCCATATCGTCCTCTCTGTCTCCAACGTTGTCTTCTGCGCCTGGCAGATCGGGTGCGCTCTTGCGCCATCACTCGACTCAATGATTGTGTTTCGCGTTTTTGCCGGAATTGGTGGCAGCGCATGCATGAGTTTAGGTGGTGCTTATGTAGGAGATCTGGTGAGTATATCGTCTTAGGACTTCCTAGGTGGTGGTAAAAATTAGGAAGCCGTGGAGCATAGAGAAAAAAGAGAGAAACACGGAGAGAGAAGAAGGCAAGAACGTGCACTCACAGTCTTTGTTTAGTTTCCCATTGAAGAGAGAGGCTTGGCCTTGTCTGTTTGGACTCTCGGCCCTCTGTAAGTTGAATTCCTTTTCCGGGTCTTCCCGCCGTTGCCGTTGTGCGGGTAATAACACGCTCTCCAGCATTGGCCCGGCGATCGGCCCCATCATTGGTGCTTGGCTTGCCCAGACTGTCGGGTGGCGTTGGGACTTCTGGATCGTGCTGATTCCAAGTATCATCAATACTGCCGTCATCGTGATCTTCAGCGGAGAGACAAGCCATCGAGTCCTTATCAGCCGTAAGGTGAAATGGCTGTCGAAGGAGCTTGGACGGGACGATCTGCGCAGCTGCTATGAGAACCCCGACAAGCCCGCACCAACAGCGAAGGAGTCTCTGCTCCAGGGCCTTATCCGGCCTCTGAAAATGCTCGTCAAGTCTCCCGTCCTGCTTGTTATCTCCATCTATAATTCTTTTACCTATGGCGTGCTCTACCTCCTGCTCAACACCATTCCCATGGTTTTCCAGGATGTATATAACTGGAGTATTGGATTTATAGGCCTCGTGTATATTCCGATGGGTCTCGGGTGCGTTTCCCCGAGAAACTCATTTTTTTCTTTAAGGATGGTGTTTTTTGTTAACCTTTTTTTGCAGGCACTGTGTTGGTTTGTACGTCTTTGCCCGCCTGTCGGATCGGGCCGTCATCCGCCTCACCAAGAAAAACAACGGTGTGTACGAACCTGAGATGCGTCTAGTTGACTGCATCTATTTTGCTTGCTGCCTTCCCATTACCTTTTTCTGGTATGGGTGGTCTGCAGACAAGCGAGTGCATGTATGTCGACCTATATCTCTCTTTACCTTCTTGTTTCGTATTTAACCTAGACGCCCCCGAGCTAACTGGAAGCAAAATAGTGGATTGTTCCTGTCTTGGGCCTGTTCCCGTACGGCTTTGCAAACATGGGCACATGGCAGCCGTCGCAGGCATTTGTTGTTGACGGCTACGGGCATTACGCGGCTAGTGCCCTGGCTGCGTTCACGGTGTTGCGATCTGTGGTGGCCGCCTTTCTGCCGTTGGCGGGCCCGAGCATGTACGCTACCCTCGGCGTAGGCTGGGGCAACAGTGTGCTGGGCTTTATTTGCTTTGCCCTCATTCCTGTGCCACTGTTGATTTACCGGTTCGGCGGCTACCTGCGAAAGAGGTATCCCGTGGTATTGTGAAGTGGCTTGAGGAAAGAATTCTAGAGAGCATCGGGACGAGGATTTCCTTACATCTAGGTGTAGAAAAGCCGTTGAAAGGCAACCTGGGGATTTTGATTCATACCGGGTAGACGAGCCTCTACAAAATAACTTTGACATGTGTTTAGACACAAGAAAAAAAGTACTGGAATTGAATTTCAATTGAAATGCGCCGGATGCTTTGTACATGCGTGAAAAAAAGAAAGTCTATGTACCGCACCAAAGCAAATTTGACTCTATGCTTTCTTGTCTCTCGTCTCTTGTCTCTTGTCTCTTGTTCATCTTTTTTTGTGCCACCTGCCCTACACGCACTCCCTCACAACTTGCTCTTCTGCGCAGGCGTCTGCAGCGGGTCGTAGGCTTCCCGGGCGAGATAGTCCTCAGGCACGCCGTTGGGGTGGCTCGCGAGCGACCGCGTCTCCAAGAGGTCGGGACCCAGGTCGTCCACCGTGGGTGCGCCCAACAGCCGCATGTCCATCTCCAGTTCGTCCTTGAGCAGCGACATCGCCCGGTCGACGCCGTCGACGCCGTAGGCCGACATGGCATACAAAAAGGGGCGCCCGATGCCCACGCCCTTGGCACCCAGGCACAGGGCCTTGAGAATGTCCGTGGCTCGCCGCAGGCCGCCGTCCACGTACACCTCGATGCGCCGGTCGAGGCCCTTGGCCCGCAGCACCGGCATCGTCTCGGCCAGCACCTCCAGGCTCGAACGCGCAAATTCCAGCTGCCGGCCGCCGTGGTTGGACAGCACCACGCCGTCCACCAGACCCGTCTCGGCGGCGCGCACCACGTCCTCCACGCGCTGCACGCCCTTGAGCACGATCGGCAGGCGCGTCACCGAGCGGAACCAGGGCAGGTCGTCCCAGCAGAGGCTCGGGTCGATGAAGCTGCTGATGGCCCGCGCAGCGCCCTGCGTCGTGTCGGTCGAGTGGCCCTCCGTCTTCTGCACCGCGCTGCCGCCGTCGCCCAGGGCCGTCGCCTTGGCGCGCATGTCCTTTTCCCGGCGGCCCAGCTGCGGGGCGTCGACCGTGATGAATAGCGCGCGGCAGCCGCGCTTCTCAGCGTGCTGGATGATCTTGCGGGTGATCTCGCGGTCCTTGTTGACGTACAGCTGCAGCCACTGATACGGGTTGCCGGGGCCCTCGGCGGCGTCCATGATCTCCTCAAAGGAGCATGAAGCCAGCGTCGGGATCATCTGCACCACGTTGTGCCGCGACGCCGCCTTAGTCAGCACCGTCTCGCCGTCTGGGTGGCCCAGCCGGCCCAGCGCCGTGGCCGTGACGTAGAAGGGTGCGGCTACGCGGCTACCGAACATTGTGGTGGACAGGTCCACGCGGGCGACGTCCACGAGGATGCGCGGGCGGAACCACACGCGCTGGAAGGCGGCACGGTTCTCGCGCATGGAGATCTCGTCGTCGGCGGCGCTCGAGTAGTAGGCCCAGGCACCGCGCTTCATGACGCGGCGGGCCACGGCCTCAAAGTCCAGCAGGTTGTAGCAGCTCTCGACGGGCGGCAGCAGGGCCCGGGCCTCCGCGATGGTGGCATCTTCGGCGGCCTCGGCCTCTTCCTCGGGGGTGCGCACGCGTGCCTTCTCGGCCGCGGTCACGGCGGCCATGTCCGCCACCTCGCCCAGGTGCTTGGACTTGTCCAGGTACTTGTCTAGGGTGTCTGGCGGGTGAACGGGGTCAAAGGCGGCCGTGGCATCGCGGCCGGCATATTTGAGGATGATTTTCTGGCCGCCAGGGTGCTCGGGGAGAAACTCGGTGACGTCGTATGCGCGGCCATGCACGATGACCCAGCAGGACTGCGGGGTGTCGTGCCGGGCGATTTCTTGGGCGGACAACCCCATTTTGCAAAGTGTTGCGAGGCAGGGTGTTGGCAAATGTCGCCGGGGAGAACCAAGGACGTCGGGCTGTGACAGGCCACTTGCTCGCTGCGCCGATTGGAAATACAGATACCGAGAGCAGGCCAAACGGATATATAGCACAGCAAAAGAGAGCCTGAAAGAAGCAGCAGGCGACTATGGAAAGAGAGAGAATTAAGAAAATGGGCAGAGGGAAGGGAAACGGACGAGTCCAGATGTAAGTTATCCGTACACATTCGCCAAAGACACAAATCATCACCTCCTCCTGTGCGCTCCCCCGGCCATAACGATTTCCTGGTTCCCTCTGCGCGGACCCGGCTATTTTTGCGGGGTCTGGAGGCTCTGTGGGCCCTACCCCAAAACCTGGCCAGCCAAACAGCTGCAATTGAAAAGCTGCAGCAGCAGCCCGAAGTCCCCTAGGAAATAAGAGTGTAGTCACCGAGGTCGGCAGGTAGATGGGCAGGGCATTCCCCAAAGCCTGAATCACGGACCACTAAGCCCAAAACGGAAACATTGCCTCATTCGTTCAAGTGCGGCACTAAGTACAGAGCCGAGGCTGGCCAGCGTTGTTATATCACACCGGAAATATCCCCCAGAGTCCTCCATAATCCGTACGAATACAAGAGCTGTAATACCAAAATAGGAAATGTATCTTATCCGAAACAGACAACATCAGTATATAAACAAACAAAAAAAGCCTTCCATAGCGGGTATAATGTGGCGTGTGCCCCGCGTGAAAGTCAGAAGATAGGCGCACGCTGAGGGCTGTGGGTTCCGCAACAAATCAAATCTATATCAAAACGGCATCCAACCTGGCCGGCTCTATTGCAAGCGCTCAGCGGCTAGATGAAGTGGACTGGCTCGCAATGCTGACAGGCCGTCTCGGCGACGCCGTGTTGTTGTGGTTGTTGTGGCTGCGGAGCCTGGTCAAGAAGCCGGTTTGTTTCACGCTGGCAACGCTGGCGCCGTCGCTCGATTGCATCTCTTCCTTCAGAGAATTCGGCTCGATGTGCGACTGCGGGAAGTATCCCCATTTCCCACGCGAATTCGTACCAGCCCAGCACCAGTGTTCGGGGTGCGACCCTAGAGGCAAACGCATTAGCAAGGCAAGTCATGCAGACAGAGGTCGCAGCGAAATATGCATACAGATAATGTTGGTGACAGTCTCGTTCTTGTCGAGACGCAGCCAGTCAGTGTTGCGGAAAGAGCTGCCAGTTGCCCACTTCCATCGCACGGTAGCACGCATCGAGCTCGTGCCTTGGGTTCGCATCTCGTTTCTCGGCGGCGGGTCGAGCCGTACAGTCTCGACTGGAAATGGCCCGCGCACGTTGTCGAACCAGCCCACGCCCCATTCGCCCTTGTATCTGGCCGGATACTCGATGCCGACAATCTTAGCACCAGCAGGAAACTGGAGCGGCGTCGCGCCGTCAGACGCCCGACGAAGGGTTCCGTGCGACATTCGAAAGGTCTCGGTGGCAGTGCCAGTCGGCAGTTGCTGCAACTCGCGGCGGATTCCGTCTAGCTCCGAGCTGGCCGGCTGAACTAGGAAGTGCAGGTCATAATTGTTGCGAATCTCTTGTGGCCGTTCTGGTCCTTCGATTACTGTCACGCCCTGAACGTTGGGCAGTGGTCGCGGGTGGCGAGAGAGATGCGAAAACAATTGGGCCTGGCTAAAAAAGACAGTCGCGTCGCTCTCTTCGAGTGTGCGGCCCTCCTGCAGGCAAAAGAGGCAGGCGTACAACGGATCATCAACCTGCTTCGCAGGAAGATGGCTTTTTGATAGAAAGCGCAAACGGAAGCCGATATTATGCATGCGGTAGTTGGCACTCGCTGAATCTTGTGAGCTTAACGTAGACAAGGCAAGGAGGGGAAGGATACAGGCGAAGCTTACGCTGGTTTTGGCGGTCCTTTTCAACTTCTGCCCACTGCAGCTCGTAAAAACAATGCGTGCACTTGGCGGCATAGGCCCCGGAACCACTATATGACTGCGAGCGTGTTAGTACCTTCGACGGATCACAAGATGGAGAGTGACAACAACGCATCTTACCAGTTTCTTAACCTGCCGTACACCGGCACTTCCGCGCTGTACTTCCTTGGCACCTTCGCAAAAACCCCTGAAAAGGTGGAATGAACTGCTCGGACCGATATTACAATCGGCAGGGCGAGGACGTAAAACACGCTCACTCCGGGCTATAGAACCCGAAGACCGAACCGGGGATTCAACAGGGATGAGGCCGGGGTCAATGTCCATAATTGGCTGTATGATCTCCAGGCCGGGTTGACCTCCAGGCGGCATTTGCTGTACGACTTGGGGCGCTTCAGGCGCTGACGGTGGCGGCGCTGACAACAATGGTGCGCGTGCTGAAGCAAACGAAGCTGAAGGTCCATCGTCCGGAGACACTGGGCTGGCGACCGGTCCAGCAACTGGGCTTGTCGGGTCAAGGCCAGATTCACGCATCTGGTTACTAAGCCCGTTGTAATAAGAATCAAAGCTGAAAACAGATCCGTTCGTTGTTGAACTAGTTGCTGTCGAAGTTGTGATGGTGCTGATTTGAGACCCGCGCGGCGAAACTAGCGAAGCGGTGGACGTTGGGCCAGCTGCAGACTGCCTCTGCTGTTGAGGCGGAATATAGTTCTGTGCCGGCGGAGACTGCTGCGATGGCAATGACCACGTTGCGGAAGCGACAGGTATGTTGACCGGAGGCGATGATAGCGGCTCGGGTCGCAGAGGGATAGTACGGGGAGAAGCGTCGGTAGAATCTCGTAGGCGCCGTTCCTCTCCATCTACTTGTCGCTGCCAAGCGTCTACGCCGTCATCAAGACGCCGCACATAAGGCCTAGGAGAATTGGACGAGAACGAGGAAGTAGGTGGAGGTGGAGGTGGCACCATTGGCAAAGGGAAATTGGGAGCGTGGCCGATAGCTGTTGTCGGAGATGGGAGTGTTGGTGAGTCGGGTCGTGATGAGACGCGGCGGCGCCGCTCCGGCGGATCTAGTTCACCCCCCTGGGCATTGGCCCCATTGATGCCGTCGCCTTCTCCCGTGTCGTTTAGTTGGCCACCCGCTTCGCCTGCCTCTCGTTCTTCGACAATGGTACCAACCAACGGTCGCGCTCCGACCTGCCAGGGGTTCGTAGCCGGCACCGGAGGGGGGGGTTCGGGAATAGAAGGCAGTAATGTCGAGGCCACCGAAGCCCGCGATGGACTCTGAGACGCCGCATTCGCGTTGGATTGCAGGCCGTTGTTCCATCCCAAATCAGGTCCGCCCTTTGTCCCCATAACCGGTGCCTCTGTCTCTCTGGGGTCCACATGCACAACAGTATCGGACCGTGGTATGCTAGGGAACCTGGGTGGCAGCAGCTCGGCGTCATCTGGGCGTGGGCTTTTCGCAGCCACGCTACTGTGGTTGCTCGTGGCGCTTTTTTCACCTACACTGTTAACCCGGGAAACCCCCGTCATGGTGAAGGGAGACACCGAAGGGAGAAGAGGCGTAGAGGGCGTAGATGCTGGCGGCTGTAGTGATGGCGCCTCCAGCTTCATGCGCCTCAGAATAGCGGTTATGCGCGGCGTGGCCTGCTTGGCAAGCTTGCCCAGCTCCTCGAATTTCTCAGCATCAAAGCTGTCGTCCCCAGTGTAGTCATCAAAAACATAGACGAGATCGGTGAGGGCATCAATATGCTCGGCGATGCCGTCTGACTAACATTAGTACGCATTCTTGTAGGGCGTTGCCCAGGACAGAGCCAGCAAGGGGTTGGGCCAATGCATGCTTACCGTGATCCCTGAGGGCGGACACGAAGTTTTCGCCGTACAGAGCTAGTTGCCGCCGCGCAATGGGGTCAAGAGCCTTGTGAGCTCGCTCGCCCTCTTTCATGAGGCTCTGCGCGGCCTTGAGCATGTCCGTATTGCCCGCATCTTGGGCCTTCTCGATGGCGGCCTGGGCCTTTTCGACAATATCGTTGAAGGGATTGAGCAGAAGAAAGTCGATCTCCTCGTCCATGGCTGGTAGTGTGATGGCAAAGAAGGGGATAGGGAAACACGAGGGAGAGAAAGGGGAAAAGAGAAAGGCGAGCGGGACGTGGGCAGACGGAGAAAGGCGCGCTGGCCCGGGACTGCAACGTCGAACAGAGCGTCAGATGTACGGGGCCCCGTATGGACGCCGCAGCTCGACAGAGACGCAAGAACAGAAGGACGAGACTTGGGGTCACTCGCAGGCGTCAAGAAACGAGGCCGAGAGACTGGCGACGCAGCTCCTCGAAGATGCCGCTATTTCGGCCGCGACTGCTATCAGCTGTCAGCTAGTCGCGCCCTGCAGGTCCCGTGTCGGTGCGCCGGTGCAGCTGTGCGGGTGAGAGCGTCCGAGGCACCCCTGAAGAGTGTTGTGTCGAGCGAAGTACCAAGCAAGCTGTTGGCAGAGAGGGTTGAAGAATCGCCTGGCCAGAAAAGGCAGGCGCGACCAGAGGTAAGATATCAGCGTCAATAAAACCGCTCGCCTGCACGGGCGCCACGCTAGAACGCGGGAGATCAGCCCAACCAACTTGGTAAGGCGAGGAGAATAGGGGTGGTCGAAAGGACTGAAAAGGAAAGAGGGAAGAACACAAGCAGAAGAAGCAGGGGCGCCAAATGGGAAGCAGGAGGAAGGAAAGAAGAAGAAAGCGATGGGGATGGCTGGGGCAGAAAGAAGACAGATGGAAGCAGGGCAGGAAGGAGCGAAGAGAAATAATCTAGGGAAATGGGAGGCGCTTGAGGGCTGCCAGAAAGAAGAGTATGCCTGAGCGAAAACAGTTTCTTTTTCTGTTTTATCCACGCAAGTATTGGCTGCTGCATCTGCTGCATTCTTCAGCTTGTGCGCGCGCCAGTATGCGACCAAACTCAGTTGCAGCCTAGCCGGTGAGCGTGATATGGACGACGCAATGGCCCAGGTTGTTATCCTTGAGAAGACGGCACGAGCAGAACATGAGGACGAGAATGCCCGCCTACAAAAACCAAGAACCCAAGAAGATACAGGAAAATGGCAGGGTGCTGAGGGACAGACAACCTTGGGAGGCCACCATGCGCCTCGCTTCGCTTCCCTTTGCCTTTCGCCTTTCGCCTCCCCACCTTTCCTCGCTCTCTGCCTGACGCCTCCACCCCCTGTCCCCCCTCCTTCGAGAAGCATGTTCCGTACAGCACTTACCCCGGCCAGGGTGAGCGTCCAGCACATTTGACATTTGTCTCCAGTGTATACTGTATCTTGCGCGCAACGCCTTGAGCATTGGCAATATCTGCCCATATCTGCCCATGTCAGCCTGTACGAGATTGGCATCCAACGCACGCAAGGCCGGGCGAACATATTGGTTACAACAGAGTACCGAATATCCGGCGATAAAGAACGGCCGGAAAGGAGACAAAGAACTAGCAGCAGCCGACATAGGGGAGTTGGCGGGCCTCATACGATGATAGGATAAGGTGAAAAGACGCACTCCGTACAGGGCGACGAACAACGGAAAGAAGAAGGTCAGAAGAAGAAGAGGGGCGGGCGTACCGTCCTCAGCGAGGTTTCTGCTGCAGAAGGATTTCGCTATCGCCTTCCAAAGAAACCGTGCGCAGCCAAAAGTGGAGAGAGTAGGCCTGGGAAGGAAAGTCGACAAACTTGACAGACAACGCCCAGAGCCAAAGGGGAAAGGCGTCCTTTTTGGACGGAAGCGAAAGACCAGGCTGGGGAGGATAACAACAGGTTGCGGGAGAAGAATGGGAGAAGCCAACGAAGCGGATGTCAACCAGCAACCGGCGGGCGGCGGGCGGCGGAATACGAACAATGCGAATTCTGCAAAACATGGCGGTGGCAGGACAAAAAGCCAGAAGTGAAGCGCGAATTGGTGTGCTCGCACGTTGCACCGATATCTAGCGGTTGTGCGAGGCTGTGCTTCCCTCGAGACACCGCTACTGCGTGAGGGAGAATAAACCGCTTGAGCTAGACGAACCAAGAACGGCCAACAGGCTCCTCGTGGTGTTCTCCCGGCCAGTCGCGGATTCGCACAATTGGGACAGCTGAGCACAGAAGAGTCAATCAAGAATTGGCCCTAGCTGCTCAGCCTCCCTGCCGGGCTCGTCCAGGACGCACTTTTTGCCTGGATAGCTTGTTCTAGCTTGCTGCCCGAGACACGCCCGCCAGCGGCTGATCCCCATTGGCCCCCATTGGCCCCAAAACCACGGGCGGGAGACTCGATCAGCGAAAACCCGTACATCTTGGGTGGGAACAGGTTCCCAAAGGTCCCCAAGAAGCGGCCTGCACACCACCTCCCGCTAGTATGGGGAAGGCGCCCGCCAAGGCTGACGGCACAGTGTCTCTGCCAACAGCCGTGGTGTTCTCGGTGATGTTGGCGTGGCCACGTATTACCCTCACGCGAGATCGTTGCCAATTCGATCCGGTGACGTACCTTGCAAAATCGCACTGGAATCCGGGCCGTAACGCGAAAAGACGAACCGACGATGGAAAGGTACATTAAAAAAGGCCTTCGCTCTGTCGGCAACCGGTGCCAAGCAAAAGTGCTGTGATCCCTTGGCGCTCACAGGTGCATAAGGCCAGGTTCAAAACATCTAGGACGAAAAACGCCTCGTCAATTGCCTAGCCTCAACAACCGACTTCCAGCGCGAAACGGCCAAGTAGGAATCACCAATGGATGTCTCGATAATAAAACGGAAGGGTAGAAAATGAAAGGGGCGAAAGAAGCTTTCGGTTGCCTAGATGGGCCAACTGGTACACCGAACCGACGACATATTCAGATACCGATCGCATTGCGTCCATGCCCTGCTTCCCGCACATTGCTTACCACCCGCCGTCACCCCTGAGCCATGTGCCACAACTTCCATTTTTTAGAGGATGAATTGGACAGAAGCAATACAATAAGCCAACCACCGGCAGTAACAAATTCTTGCGCATGAGCCTGTGAGTATACATGTATCTCTCTCCTTCTCGCTCGACATTCAAAGTATTTACCCAAAAGCATTCAACCATCTCTCCAAGTTGCATCCGTCAAAACAACTTCTGCCATTCTACCCGCTCCTCGACTCTCGACAAAGTTACGTTAGAACCTCCGTCTCTGCGTTTCAACGAGCCCCATCGACGACTTTCATTTTTCCTTAGCTTGAGGTGGCGTGGCCGTTTTGTTAATCCCATTCTCGGCAAACTTGTAAATGGATATGAGTTAGCGAAGACCGCGGCGTGATGTTAGGTTTGCTTGCCAAACCACGATACGTACCTCTGAAATCAGAGTCCGACCAACCTGTACAGACTCAGAAGGGCCTCGTTGACGGAGCCAAAACCTAATTATTACATTAGTTAGCGATTGGAGTTAATACCGCCTGCGATATATCGACCGCTTCGTCGGGTATATTTGAGACTTACAGCTGCTCAGGCGATCCCTGTCCCTTGATGGACAGCTCGCGAGCTTCTTCTTCGAGCAGCTCCCGCGTGATCTTCTCGGCGCCGGTCGCATTGGGGCCAATCGCCTTCTCAGCCTCGGCTTCGCCCAGGGACTCTGCGAGCACGCGTTTGCGAAGCGCAAAGCGCTCTGCACGCTCCTTCTGAAGGCCAGGGCTGTCCATCTTATCGACGACATAACGCACGACTAGCTGGATGACGAGGTAGATGTGCTCGGCAAAAAGCATGCTGAGAAGGAGAGCCCATGCGCGGATGTCCCACGGCGAATGGTCTGGGCCGAACTTGTTTGATCGGAAGAGGAAGACGACAGCGGCACTCGTCAAACTACCGAGCCACGATAGGAAGCCGAGCGACGTCAGCCACGGGCCGATAGAGTCGCCACGCCACGGAATGGGCCGCTGGCTGCTGATGGCAATCTTCATAGCGTCGGATCTTGCCTCAATCCAATTGTTGACAAGGAACGAGCAGGCGGTGAGTGGCCAGACCACGGAAAACAAAGACAAGTAGCCTGCAGATGCAGACTCAGATTAGTTTGCTATTCTATTCTGTATTGGGGGGGGGGGAGGGGGCGAGGCGGAACAAACCGAACTGCACGACCATCTCCCGGTAGTCGATGGTGACATCGTACACATCTAGGCCAGACTCGTTGCGGACGCGTTCTAGGAAAGCAGCCTCTTCGGGGGCGTCTTTGGGGTGAGCGACGTGGCCACGGGATGTGATTTCCTCGGAGACATTCTTGACCGCCTTGAACACCTTCCGTTTGACGTAGGGCACAATGGCCTCGGTGAGGAAGTTGACAATCTGCGCCGTCACAGTAAAGTAGATGACCTGCTGGGTGAGCCGGTGCGGGTTGACTTGGAAGGCCGCTTTATGAGCTGCGTGGTCAGCCTTGCTGTCGCCGGTCAGGTGCTGCGCGGTGATCTGGAACACATCGAGGTAGGGCACAAGAACTTTGCCGAACGGCACGTAGACAAATGCCGTCAGGAAAATGGGCAGATACGACGTGATGAAGTTGATAACGAAGATCTTTTGCACAAAAGCGGCCTGATGGGCTGAAAGGGACTTAGTGTTAGAACACATTGGAACTTGCTAAGCACAATACCGAATAAAGCACCGAGCTCGGCTTACCATCTTGAGTTTCGTAATTTTCCAAGTTCGTTAGCTGCTCTGCAAAGTTTGTGAGGACTGTGGAGAGTATGGGCATGAAGACTGTCAACAAGATGGTGGGCAAGAACGTCTTTTTACGGGTTAGCGGTCCGCTGTACACGAAAGTGTAGACGCAAGGTTGAAAGAAAACGCACCAGATACTGCTTGAATGGGCCGCTGTAGAGTTCGGTCATAAAAATCTCAATAGAGAAGCACAGTGCAATCAAGCTGCCGAGGGCTAGCACGCAGGCCAGTGCAAATGGAGCCTGCAAAAGCTGATACGACAAGCGGCGGAAGGGAGAGAAGATCTTGGTGGTCTCGCCGGTGACGGGGTCCTTGGTCTCGCGCTCGAACCGAAACTGCGAGCGCGGCAGCTGGATCTGCGAGACGCCGTGCACACCCCACTGCACAGCCAGGTCGACCTCCTTCTTCTTCCAATACTCGAAAAAGATGACAGACCACAGGCAGTTCACAATGGCATAGACCCAAGAGAACTGGCCGATCAGCAGCCAGGCGGCGAAACCGAAGGCGGCAGGGAACAGTAAGAAGCTAAAGTAGTTCTGCAGGAACGCAAAATAAAAGGCGACCTTCTCGCCAAACTTGTCGCGGATGGCGTCGAGATCTTCGGCGTCCAGCATGTACTTGGTGCTCCACCGCTTGAGCCACGCGCGGTTGAAAGCGTGGTCATGCAGCGGGAAGATGGCCGCGACATACTTCCACTGGTCTCCAGCGTTCTCGGTGCCGCTGCCTTTGATAGTGATGCCGGCGCCGCCCTCGGCGCGGGGCTTCGATATGAGCAGATACGCGAGGCGCAGGCGCTCGGCCTCGGATATGGGCTCCTCGGCAAAGTACGTGTCGAAGTCTACACTCACGCCGCCCTGGTTCTTGCGGCTGGGCGGGGCGGTGGTGCGGATGCCGTAGAGGTAGTCCTGCAGGCGATTGCGGTAGATCTGGGCGCGCAGCAGCTGGTCGGAGGCGATTTTGACAAAGACGAGCAGCGAGGCATTGTCGCCGCCGGGGCGGACCTCGGTCGCAAAGCCGGCGCTGGCGAGGGCCTCAACGAGCTGGACAAAGGCGGCCTCGGCCTCGTCGCGTTCCTTGGGGGGGATCAGGTAGTGGATGGCATAGTCAACGCTGTGGATGGAAGTCTAGTGTAAGTGGCCGGTCTGAGGGAAGACACGAAGACGGAGAGACGTACTTGAAGTTGCTGTTCAGCTCCGGCTTGTCAGCATGGCCTTGGCCGTAGATGTCGGAAATGGAGGCCATGAGAGCTGCGAGTTGCGGGAAACAGCTCTGTCAACCCCGGAGATGAAAAGAGAAGAGTCCCCGAAGCTCGTCTTAGGGAAATAATAATAGACACAAGATCACGGAGACATCAAAGGGTCGTCGAGGGAGAAGGCCGGGGAAGGAGAAGCTAATGGTATTGCCTGGTTCTCCAGGCGAGGAAGAAGTAGACAGGCGTCAGAGGGCCGTTTAGATATAGCAATACTTAGGAGGAGAAAGCTCGATAGGAAAAGAGAGCGAGCGAGAGAGAGTTGGGGGGGGGGGCGTAGGGATGAGTTGGAAGACAGGATGAGGCTCGTGATGGTGAAGAAAAGAGTAGCAGCTCCGTAGTGAGTAGAAGAGCGCGTGGCCTTGGCAGGACACATGAAAGGAAGGAGAGACACAAAAACGTCACTAATGCTACGGAGTACAGGTGCGTCACCCCTCCTCCAATCAGCCCGCCCAATCCGCGCCGTCCGTCCACTAAACCGATGGAGTACCCACTGCCCAGTCCATCGCTGTGTGAAAAGAGGCCGCAACGCTAAGAGGTGGGATGAAAGAGCTGAAAAGCGCGGCAGCCACCTTGCCTGGTCCGTGCGCCGGCAAGCTGGGGGAAAGGCTTGGCAGCACTATCGAGTGCGACAGCGGGAGAGGCGATCTGGGAGGCACGATGGGAACGATCTGGATTACGCGCGATGGAAAGAGGAGATAAGTCATAAATTGCTGTAATAATATACCTGCGGAAGACGCGCTCCAAAAATTCAACGGCCGTCAGGGGGCAGCCAGCTGCGCTGGCGTTTGCAGTTGGCAGTTTTGTGCCAGCGGTCTGCACAGCTGGGCTAATGGCCACTAAGACGGGCCGCACCATTGGACGTCACCCCCACTATCGCGGCCAAGCATAACGTTATCGCGCAGCCTTATCAGCGAGAGAAGGCGTCTCTTCCTCTTCTCTTCTTCTTCCGACATCTCGTCCTACAACACGCAATGGCGACATCCAAAGAGCCGACATCAGCGGCAGCGGCCACGCCGCTCGTCGCAACGCCGCCGCTACTTGTGCGCCTTGGCCTGCGCCAACCGGGGCCGTGGGATCCGCCCACCGTGCTGGACCGCCTGCTGGCCTCGCCGATCCGCGCAGCTGCCCACTATCTCTATGCGTGGATCGTGGCCGTGCGGGGGTGGGCGGCGAGCCGGCGACGGGCACAGGTCGCCCCGGCAAGTCGCTCCGCGTCAAACGGACTCCGCATCGTCTGCATCTCCGACACCCACGACCTCATCGTGTCCGACATCCCCGACGGGGACTTGCTCATCCACGCCGGCGACCTAACCGACCACGGCTCGCCCGCGGACCTGCAGCGGCAGCTCGACTGGCTGGCGTCGCTGCCGCATGCCCACAAGGTGGTCGTGTGCGGCAACCACGACAGCTGGTTCGACCCGGCGGCGCGCGTGGCCAAGGGCATGGCCGCCACCGAGGCCGGGCGGCCGCAGTTCGCCAGCAACGTCTACTACCTGGAGCATGAAGCACGCACAATTGACTTTGCCAACGGCCGCCGCCTCAAGGTGTACGGCGCGCCGGACATTCCCAAGTGCGGGCCGGACTCGTTTTCGTATGTGGTGCCTATGCTGTAGTGTGTTCCTTCTGAGCCGACAATGGTTTAACCTCTTTTTTCCGCCAGGTTCCAATACGAGCGCAGCGCACCGCCCTGGAAAGACACTGTCCCGACTGACGTAGATATTCTTGTCACCCACCCTCCGCCGGTAAACCAGCTCGCAACCTTTTCGGGTAGCTCCCGCACAGTGCATTTTTCGGTATTGCTAACATGGGATGACAGCGCCACCACCTCGATCTCGGTTTGGGCTGCGCCGGCCTTCTGGAGGAAATCTGGCGCGTCCGCCCGCCGCTGCATGTTTTTGGCCATGTTCACTGGGGTGCCGGGCGCCAGGTGGTGTTCTGGGACGACAGCCAGCGGGCGTATGAGGCGTTGGCAGAGTGCGGCAGCACCACGAAGGAGCAGGCTGGGCTGGCCCGCCGCCTTAGGTATCTTGGCCATCTGCTCGCTGCTGCGACCTTGACCACCCTCCTCTTGCCGGTCTGGCTAGTAGCGCCCGGTGTGCTCGCCGCCAACGGCCCGGGTGCCAGCACCATCCTCGTGAACGCGGGCCAGATGCACGGCAACACGGGCCGCTTGGGCAACAACAGCGTGCAGGTCATTGGCCTGTGACGGCCGTTGAGCTTTTGAATACGGAGGAATGGCCAAAGCACCTTGCGACAAAGTATGCCTAGAGCGTGTGGGAATAGTTCGGTATCTCTTTATGTAATACAAATGATAGCTTTAATGATACCCACTTGAAGGGCAAATCAAAATATATATAACGCCCCAGTAATGCGTTCCCATCCCGTCCATCTTCCTGTACTTTCCCAACTAGATTTAGACCCCTTCTTATACCATCAGCCGGCGCAGGCCCTCGGTTCCACCTAGCACTCGTCGCCCCGTGACAGCGCACCGGCCCTCACCGCTCTCCCAGCGGCCAGCCTTGTCGGCCATGAATGCTTCTTGCTTGTCGTGCTGCCCAGACACCCACTTGTGGATGCAGATGTAGCAGTAGACGACGCCCGTCTGGCACGCCGTCGGCGTCGTAATATCATCGCCGCAGATGGGGCAAAACGCCGAGTCGGTCGGTGATGGCACTGTGAAGATGGGAAGCAGCGAAGGCTTGGCAATAGGCGCCGTGCGGGCGAGCTCCTCCTCCTCGGTGGGGGCATCACCCGAGCCTTCTTCTCGCTCTTCGCCATTAGTATTGTTGTTATAAGTGACCTCTTCCAACCTGCGGGACGGCTCCTTCTTGAGGATCCCTTTGCGGCCGATGCTGCCGGTGCTGGAAGCGTGGTTAGCGCTAGCAGTGCTATTGGTGCTGGTGCCGCTGTTGGCTGCTTTACTGGCGGCCCCAGGTACGGGCAAGCCTGCAGAGAGGGGTGGCGGCAGGTCGAGATTCGCCGCGGCCTTGAGCGACAGCTGCTTGGCAAAATCTGACGCGTGCCACCACTCGAGGAACTTGAGGGCGAAGATGCTGGCCGGCAGGACCAGAGACAGGCCGCCGAGGAGGCGGCCACTCAACGACGAAGAGGAGGACGACTCCTTATGCTTCTCGGCCAGGTCGTCGATCGCCCGGTAGTCAGCGCCTGTCATGCGCCGCACGCGCGTGCTGACGAGCCACAACAGCGGGCTCGCGTAGCGCGACCCGTCAAAGAGGTAGGCCAGGTTGAAGGCCAGCACGGCAAAGCCGTAGGCGGCGTGCACGCTCGGGTAGACGTTGCGCAGGAACCAGCGCGCGATGTGACGGATGCGGTCGCGGAGGGTCGGGTTCGCGGGCAGGCGCTGGTAGGTGGCGCCGAGGCGCGCGCGTGGTGCGTCAATCTCGTAGGCCTCGTCGAGCTTGCGCTTGAGGTAGGGCACGCCGACTATGACGGCCAGGTTGCGCCAGAGGTCAGCGCTACCGACACCCCGGCTACCGCTGCCGCTGCCGCCGCCGCCGCTCAGCTTCAGGAACTCGCGCACGACGCCCGGCGTGCCCGCGGCCGCGCGCGGCACCTCACTGTTGCGCGCCGCGCGGCCCCCCTCCAGCACGCGCTCCCGCTTCAGCCCGTAAAAATGCTCCGTGAACGTGCCGCCCATCGACCGCAGGTAGTAGTGCTCGACCACGACCATCGACAGCGCGTACAGCTCGTCAAAGGAGTTGAGCGCCCGCAGCAGGTAGCGCGGGTACCGCTGAGTGGCCACGGTCAGCAGGTACCGCAGCGTCGGCGGCAGCAGGCCGTGCAGCTGCTGCTCCGACAGTAGCTCAAACAGCGACGGCTTCTGCTCGTCGACCATTGCCGCGCCGGCAGCGCTCGCAGCGTCCATGCTGGCACTGTCTGTCGCTGTGCGGTTCGTTTGATTGGTATCGTCGTCGTCGTCGTCGTCGTCGTCGCCCTTAGTGATTTGTCCGCATGACGCAGATGGCCATCAAAACGCTCGCTGCGAGAAATGGGATGGAAGGTGTTGTCGAGAGGCGTGCACTGCGCGATTGGGGAAAAGCAGGTGCGCACCTTGCAGCGGCGATCTTTTTGCCTTGTTGAACCGTTGAAATGGCAGGCGCGAGGCGTGTGGAGCCTTTCCCTTGTGAGAAAGCTCAAGCAAGCGCGGGCCGGCGCATTTGCCGAGGCACCAAAGCTGGGGTCTCGCAACGCGCTGAGTGAGTAATCACTCCGCTGTCCTCGGCCCACAGGCTCGCTGCGCCATCAACTTAATCTCACCTCACCAGCATCTACTCCGTACGGACCAACTCCGGAGAATAAGCGGGCCCCCGCAGCGCTACTGCGGAGGACCACATTGGAATCACCCGCGGACAGGCGCCCAGATAAATTGTATCTCCTTCAGTATAAGACTGAGACGGCGCTGTCTTTGCTCCCTATTGTCTTGGGGTTGAAACGCATCTCTTTTACTTTTCGAGGGTGAATGCTTCAGGCACGGCCGAATTGCTCTCCGTCGTCTCTTCTCGTGGAGGCTGCTCGAACACTTTGCCGTTATGCACTGTACCTAGATTCCACAAGGAAGTATCGTGCCAACATCCGCAGCGGCTGCCAACAGCCTTCTCGATCTCTCGCGGTCTCTCGCGGTCTCTCTGGCCTCCCTGAATTGCGCGCCGGCTCGCAAAACGATGGCGCACCCCAAAAGGATGAACAATACGCAGCGCGTACAGATGCTGCTGGACTTCATGAAGAGCCTGGACAACGACGGATTGAGGGTTTGTCCACCGTTCTCTTCCTCCACAGTTTGGGGACGCTTGGCCATGGGTCCAGCGGAACATTAACGCTCTGCTCTAGGACTACATGTCGTCCCTTTACCCGCATATCGCCCTAGTGTCGGCCGACGAATTTGACGCCAACACCCACCACCACCACCCGCGGGTCGTCCTCAGCTACACTGTGAAGCGCGAGCACTGCAATGCGATGAGCAACATGCACGGCGGCGCGACGGCGACTCTGTTTGACTTTTGCACGAGCCTCGCCCTGGTCTTGACGGCGCGCGATGCCGACGACTCCGGCAATGTTGCCGATGCGGAGGAAGAGGACGACGACGAAGACGCCTTCATCAAGTCCTGGCGGCAGCTGGGTGTCAGCCGCACACTAGCCGTCACATACGTGCGGCCGGCGCCGTGTGACACGGACGTGCTGATTGAGTGCGAGCAGGTGCACGCCGGGCAGCGCATGTCCAGTCTCCGCGGCATCATGCGGCGGCGCAGCGACGGCGCCGTGCTCGCCACGTGCGAGCATGGCAAGGTTAACGCATACTCGCCACCAAGCAAAATCTAAGAGAGAGCGGGAGATTAGGAAGAGCGGGAGACAGGGTTGCCAAGCTATCGAGCGAGTATGGTGTTGGGGAGCTGCGCTTGTGGATAGCTGCATAAAACCAGAATATGGCACTATAGTATAATGTGAGACAAAAAACGCTTCTGTATTGATCCTCATGGCCCTTTTCCCTCTCGGTCCGGTATATCTTTCTCATGGTAGTTCCCCCAGTCCCGCTGTATCGTGTAAATGATCGTGGCTGTAGCCTGTGCTCTCACGGGTGCTTTCAAGGATGGGTACAGTCCCAAACGGGGCAGAGTCATGTAGGTTGTTCGTGCCTTCATCGTTTTCTCCTTCGTGGCCGGGTTCGAGTGAGACATCACCGTGGGCTTCGCCGCTCGTCTCTGCGCCGTCGGATGCTTCTCCGGCATCCTCGCCAACCACGTCGCCGTCGTCGTCGCCGACGTCACTGCCGTGGTCATTGCCAAGTCCGGCCCATAGATTCCCGACGTTCTCACCGCCGTCATCATAGTCGCTGTCATTTTCGTCGTCGTCGTCGTCGTCGTCGTCGTCAGCACCAAACTGCGCAAAATGCTGGTTGACGTTGATAACGATGTTGACGCCGTTGGCGATGGAGTTTGTCAGCAGGTACGAAAACGCCTCGATGGGGCCGCCCATGATATTTCCGCTCGTCTTTTTCTCATGCAGCTTCCAGAAAGCCGTAGGACCACTATCTCACATTAGTAGACTGTGCATAAAAATGCGTTTGGGGAGACGATCTGCTCACCAAGGACCTTGGGGATCAAAGTTTGTATCAAACCAGTTTCCGATAACGCCACGTCCAGACCTCATGCCGCCAACTTGGATGCTTTCGCTACGCCAGCGAGCCTGGCCGTCGAACAAAGAAATCGATGTCCAGTGGACATGACCCTCTTTTGTAGTCCGGACCGTGCCTGTTGCTAATTGTCAGAACTTGTTTAATAATATTGTTTTTTTTTAAACCATGACACTGGGAGCCAAGTTCCTCACCTTGCAACTCAGAGTTGGCATTGTCATCCCACGGATTGTCCATTGAATGCGAAGTGCCTTCAAAATGCACCACCGGGAAATCAGGATGGTCTTTGTCGCTCGGTGGTTCAACCTTTGTGACATGCACCTTCATAATAATCAACCGCAGCTCTTCTCCAGGACTAAAGGGCGGCCGCGGCATGTTGTCTGGGATGTCGTCTCGGAACGGGAAATTAAAGCGGAAGAAGTCGCTATAGTCGAGGAAGCACACCAGCTGCAAGCACGGCCAGTTAGCATGGCGTATTAAAAAGAAAGGGCCGAACTTCATAGTCACTCACTCTCATCCAGGTCCCCGTCACACCATACGGGTCTTCGAGGTCAAGCGGGCTCGAATCATTAGGCAAGGGGCTGGCGTCTCGGATCATGGGCATATAGCTCTCCGGCCAGCTGCCTAAGAACGTGTTGTTCCAGTACTTGTTCAGTATCGGAAACTTGAGCAGGCCCTTGCTTCGAACATTGTAACGCAGGACAATCAGGATTGCCTCCATTTTCTCCCAGTCGACCCGGCCCGAACCGTCGGCCATGAAGGGGCCCCAGAGGGTCTCGCGCGTATGCCCCCGCATGTCATATACCTTGGATACCGCATAGGGATAGGCGTTCACGCTCTCTTCATCCGATACATGGTAGGTCAGCAGCACCGTACCCAACAGGCAGTGAAGCTCGGCGCTCATCTGGTGGAGTTCTGACGGCGCATCCGGCAGGGGTAGAGCCCTGCCAGAGTCCCGGATGCGGTCATACAGAAAAGACCGGCAGAAAAACGCATTGTGGTTCGACCGGCTGTTCAATAAGCTGCTGAGGAGGCCCACGTTCCGGAAGCGCCGGTGGCTGAATAGCGTATCGGAGTCGTTCGTCTTGATTCGAGACGAATTGCCTAGAAGACGCTTCACCGTCCGACAGACAAAGGGCAGTTCTGATGTCTTTATTAGGGAGTCACGGCAGTTAGTGCAAGTCCTGTCCGGGCCCGTGGGAGAATGAAAGAGCGAGGTCGTCACTCTACCTTATTGGGGTTTTCACTAGCACAGATGCTTTTTAACCGCAGAAAATCAAGTCTCTCGCGCTCCCATTCCAGATTCTTCGTAGGGGGGTCGTCCTATCCAAGACTTTGTTAGATGTCTGACGACAACGACGCAGAAAAGGAATAAATCCGGCCTTGGGTATTGAGGTAAGTGGTAGCCGGGTCTGTGGCACGATGTTCTGTGGGGGTACACATATGATGTCCGAAGATGTCGCTCTTACAGAGACGTACAAAGTAGTTGCAATAAACGAAACGGCAGAGCTGGGCATTGTGCAGGATACAGTCGTACAGCCAATGGCAGACCAGCCCAACCGAGACGAGGTCGTCCGGGCTAACGGAGCCGAGAATGGCGGTGACGACCTCCGGCGGTAGTTCCGTGAGAAGCACCATCTTGGGCGGATGGTGGCCGGGCGGCGAGAAGAGAGGCCAACCGGTACGAGGAAACGCGGCGCGAGTGAGGACTATAGTTCTATCTTGTCTAAGAGAGGCTGTGAAACGCCGGAAGTAGCGGGGAAGGGCCGGGATGCCGGAGTGATGAGGAGCAAAGAAAGAAGAGCAGGAGAGAGAAAGGGGGGGTCAAAAGAAACCGAAGGACCAGACAGACAGACAGACAGACGATCTTGAAGCGTTACGCTATGTCCCTCATCGTCCGTTTGCCGTCCCTGAGGGCCGGGTCGAGGAAGGTGTGGAGTGCGGTTGGGGTTGCTGTTGTGTTGCCCCGGATTAACAAGCCGGAGTCGTCGGACTATTTCAGATTCGGGGCGGGGACTTCTCCAAGGGGGTGTCTAGAATGGCGACGTGCAGAGCAGCTGAATCTGGACAAGGGCAAGAAGTGTCGAGCGAAGGACAGAGGAAAATGGCTAGGCACGATGTGCTCGGATTGGCCTTTGTTTCCAGAGGGAGGGCGAGGAGATAGGCGGAAACGAACGGTTAAACGCCGGGCGGCCGATGGAAGTCCAGGGCACAGAGCGAAGAAACGAGAAAGGTATACGGGCAGAAGGGAGGGGCACGTTTTAGCGGGCAGGGCTGGGGGCGTAGAGATACCAGAGCGTTTTTTGCTGACGCGCGCGGGGAAGGGCGCTGACGACATTTGTCCTAATTTGGCGCACCTGCGGGCGCCGATGGCGGCGGGCTGGCCCAGCACAGCGTTCTTTCTGTTCTTAGCCACTGAGCAACAGCCTGTAGCTATCTTACCCAAACTTCTGGTCCTTTTAAGGCTCCCAGCTAGCTTTCCTCCCTAACTACGAGTACTTCCCCGGGGGCTTAGATAATGACAGAGAGCACCGGTTTCTCCGGTTCCTCGCCCACTGTAAGATATCTCACTTTGCTAGCGACACGCGCTACTGCTCTGGGCCGTGGTTTCCCTACTGCGTGCTCCCTGTTCGGCCTCTCCCGCTATGGAGCCCAACGACGCACGCTAATTAGCAGAGCGCAGTGGATATAGAAAACCTTGGGCGAGAAAGGAAAAGAAAAAGAAAAAGAAGAAGAAAATGACCTTATGCAGCACAGGCCAGAACCGACCACCAGCTTCCTTCCTTTTTCTCAGGCATACGTCGTAATTATGCGGTCTGAAGAGCTTTTCTTCTTCCTAGACGCCCCCCACCATGGACCCCCGTCATATGACCCCCATCGTTTGACCCCCCACCCAGACATTTGCTCTGACGACAGTTGTCGAACGGCGCATTTCCCTGCAGGGGTGGCTACGAGTACGCAAGAAACCATAAAATACCACTCGATGTCGAATCTGCAAGACAATCGGAAGAGCACACGGGAATTCCGCAGCAGGCCACGAGATTTTCCGGCCGGGCCATTTCCTGTCATAAGTGACAGAAACGCGAATGTGGGTACCCCTATTTCGATACTGGACAAAAGGCAAGGGCGCTGCGAGCATCTTACAACCGAACACCCGACAATAGCTTATGAATACAAGCGAGATACGGCGCAAGCGTATGATTGAAATAAAGAATTGGCTTGGCCTTGCATATGGTGCATACTGTGTGCGAGTTACTGTGTGGCTAATGCTGCGAGGAGTTGAGGTGATGGAGGAAAGGAACCAGAAAGGGGACAACCCAAGCGCGAAAAAGAAAAGAAAAAAAGCACAAGGATCCTTCGTATTATGTATGGGTCCCCTTTACGGCCCGAAACCAGAATGCCACAAATCTGCTCCATACTCCATGTTCCTTGCTGCTCGCTTGCTAAAAGTGCGTAATCTAGGCCCGACAGGCCCAGCGGCTGTATTTTTTGGCATCCTTCGTTCGCAAGCTGCAGACCATCTTTCGTTGTTGGGTACGACTCACAAGATCAGACTTCTTTTGTTCTTATTTTTTGTGTTGCTCTCAATTTCATTGCTCCAAAAAAAGCGATCAAAGCTCCAACTGTTCTCTGATGTATAGGGGGTATGGGGTATAGGTAAGATACATAAAAGACATTGGAATGGATATTTGCAAGAGACAAATAAGAGAAAGGTACAAAGAGACAGATAGCTGGAAAACCAAGAGCAAAAACAAGCAAAAAAAACGAGGACCAAGCCAGACAAAAGAGCTTAAAATCAGATTGCCAACAAAAGGATCTCGTTGTATACCCTCTCCCAAACCTGCGTCAAAACACACGCCCGTTCCACCCAAAGCCGTCATTCATCCATATAGACGTAGAGATAGATGTATAGAATCGTCATCCCTATTTTATGCCATCTCCTCTTTTATTTTATCTGCCGTGAAGGCCAACCTGCCTGACAGGACTGTGAATAGGAACATTAAAGGTTTTTCTCTCCAAAATCAATTAAACCAGAAAAGTGAAAATAAACCAGAAGAATAGGCAAGGAAAAGGGGATACTTTGACGGGTCAAGCAGCATGCGGGCGTAGCTACACGTACTTTACACCATCTGACCCATGTTCAGCTGAATGCAGTTGCCCAGCAAAGTGGCCCCTTCGTGCAGGAGCTCCCATCGAGCTCGGCTAAACGTTTCTTTGAGCACCAGCAACAGTGCGCTGTTCCGGTTGATGCCCTTCTTGGCCTTGAGGTCGTCCGGCGAGGAGATGCTGCCGAATTGGTGCAGGTATTCTCGCATCTGCTGCACCTGGTCCGGCCATGACGAGGGTAGCTTCGTGTTGGGCGACGGTCCTTCCACGGCGTACCCATAGCTCCACACGACAAGGACTGCAAAATAAAGAACCCAAGGCCGGTTTAACAGAACATCATCTCGTGCCGAATAGGTCGTTTCCTCGTACGCTTGTTTATAGCCATTCGTCTGCGGGCTGTTGCCTTCGTTGCGTAGTAACACGGAGCACAGAAACTGCATTGCGTAGTATGTTGCATCGCGTGCTTTCGCTGTCGGTGCCCACACGTCCTTCATCCGCCGCTGTGCACTGGTAAGATCGTTCGCCCCGATTGCGCGCCCAAGGAGGCGTTTGGCCCGCGCATAGATCTGCAAGTCAACCACATCCACATGCGTAGCCATGTGGGCGAGATGATGTAGCACAACGCGGCTCTCAAAAACAACATTGACGTCGTTCTGCTCGTCGTTTGAGTTGTATGCATATGGATCGATGACATTGCCGCCGCTGTCACGCCGGTGCAGTGACTTGTCGTAGTCGGCTTTCCAAGAGTCGAAAGCACGCGTCAGAGTACCTCGCCATTTGTCGCGGCCGCCAAGTGCTTGCGAACCACCAAGCGAGTTGACTTGCAGGTCTCTCTGATTCATATGCCACGTGACACTAAGCAGACCCGCCATGAGAATGGTGCGGCCAAATGCATTTGTCTTAACTTCAACGCCGCTCAAGGTCTTTTTGATGCCCTCGAGGAACGACACGGACTTGGTTCCATCCGACTGAAGCTGCGCCTCAGCTCGGCCAACATCGGGGCCACTCGTCGCCTTCCACAACTTATCATCACAAGGCAGTGGGAGGCGCATTTCATGGGCAACCATGACCGTAGAATGACCAAACATCGTGGCATGGATGGAATCAATGACAAACGCGGCAAAAGCAGTACGCCTTGTGGCTTCGTTGGTGATCCAGTTGTTCCACCAATGGTCTTGCGTATGTGCTGCGCCGGAAGTAGACGAGTGTCTCGAGCTTTGATCCTTATCGCTGCCATTTACGCGCGGGTTCGGGGGCGAGTCAGCAGCCGACTTGCCAAGAAGTGAGCGTCCGCGGCGCATCAGCGTAATTGTCGTCGCATGATGAATGTGTGCTCGTTCGTGCAGCTCTCGCGTTGAGTACATCTTCTCGTACAGCTCGAGCAGCAGAAGCGTCTGGAATACCCACAACTTGGCCGGTGGGCGAAAATTGCTGTCCATAAATAACTCCCACCGCAAATGCCATGCCAGAAAATTGGAAAGTTCTGCACCAGCCTTGATAATCTCCTGGCCGTGAGTTTTGTCCAGGCAAGCGGCTCCAATGGTCATGACGGCAATAAGCAGCAAGTTCGGCGTCCGGTCGGGCGAGAAAGTGGGCTTGTGCAGAATGGGTACTTGGTCGCTGAAATGAACCCAATACGAGATAATGTATGCTTGCATCATCTTGCGGCTCAGCATATGCGAATCGTCCATGCGATCGCCGTCGGTGATAAATTCGTTGCGGCGCTCAATGGGCGTGTGTCCGTCTTCGTGGAATCGATCCTTGATCAAGTCGAACAGCTCCATGCTCTTCTCATCTGAGATAATGGACGACTCGGGAAAATTTTGATCCAGCAAGCTTGTGACAGACATGACTTGCTGTGGTGCTGCCGGAAAGTAGCCACCCTGTGTTGCGTCGTTGCCAGGATACGCAACGCTATATTGGCTTTGGAAGTCGCCGTAACTGTTGCCCATGTTAGCCATCTAAGTTGCCCAATGCAATTATCGAGTGGAACTTACTTTGCATAGCCCAAGGGCATTGGAGAGCCTTCATGCGGCGTACTGTTAAATAAGTAGACCATAAAGTCTTCGGGCAAGCCGACATGAGGCGACTTCTGTAGGATCGAATCAGTGCCAAACATAGGCATGGTGTTCGGCATCGACATCTGGTCAAGCACCATCATTTCACTTCCTGATTGAGCAGGCCCAGCTTCGTAATCTGTAGTTGTCCCTGACATGTAGGCCATACTGCCAGACGTGGCGGCTCCCGCCTCATCTTGAGAAGCAGAAGCTACTTGTGTAGGGGGCACAAAGTTAGAGGGCGGCAAGTCAAAAGAAGGGAAATTCTGGGTAGCCACAAAAACAGAAGACTGTGGCGTGGTGACGGAATTTTGGCCTTGAAAGCCTGGTTGCGCTAGGGTCGGTGACATAACGTCGTATAGGTCGTTTGTTTGTATGGATGGGCGCTGCGGCCCCGTCGGAGACTGATAGGATGGCTGTGGCCTCTGGCGAGCAGAAGAAGGCTGACCATACATCGCGCCTGTCGTGTCGTGAGATGCATATTCACCTCCATTTGTCGACGGAAAGCCGTCCGTATAAGCTGCTGTCGGGGTCCCTGAGAGGGGAGTGTATGGCATATTGGTAGAGCCCTTAGGTGAATATGGGACGTGCATACCGGGAGGACCGCTGCCCATTTTATTGTATCCAGTGCCCGGTCTGTTGCTCTCGGGAGACGGTGACCCAGGGTGGCCAAATGGCTGGCGTGTGTCCTGAACCGGAGATGTCTGGCTAGGAATTGGATCTTTGCGGTTCAGTGATGAGCCCTTGGCAGTATGGCGGTCTCTGTGACGATTGCAAAGGTCGAGTCGTACAAAGTGCCGCTCACAGCCAGGGTAGTCACACATATAGATCTGCTTTGGCGTGTGGTTCAGCTGATGCCGATGTCTAGGCAAGGGTGATGTTAGCGAGGTTATGGCTTAAGCCCCTCCTATATTCGTCACTGAGTATATAGGAAACAAAAGCATTTTATCAAAACTTACAAGTGTTCTGCCCGAGAATAGCTTTTTCCACAGCCAGCGTGAGGGCACTCAAACTTCTTGTCGAGACCCTTCCGGCTCCTTCGGCGCTTGCGGGCCGGGCCCTCGGAGTTGGAAGAGTTGTCGCCATTTACATCCCCATCGCCGTTAGCATCGTCTCCTAAGGTATCACTGATGCTCTCTTTGTCATGTGAGCGGCTGCGCTGCCGCCCACGCTCCCGCTCTTCCTCAAGCTTGACATGTGGAGGGGTTGGCTCCTGGAGAGTTGTCGGCATGCTTCCTGTCGGTTTGGTCCGTGAGACGGCGAGGCGCGATGGCTTGGTCTCAGAATGACGAGACCCAGAATGCGAAGGAGCTATAATGGACGTCATCCTTCCGTCGAAGCTTCTCCTACGTGGGGGGAACGAAGTGTCTTAGGCGAAGCTAAATCGAGGCGACACGAGCGGTGCGCGCGCGGAGAATAAAAGAATATATGCCGGTTTAACAGAGCGGCGGCGAATCGGAAACACGACTTTGGCCGAGAGTAGAGCGTAACAAAACAAGAACGGAGAGCGGAGAGCGTACGTTTTGTTACACGAAAGAGTGAGACGCTTAAGTTTTTGGGGGTGATCCAGTCGTGAAGCAAAAGGCCGTCGAAAAAGAAGAAAGGTATAAGACAGTAAGACAAGAAAAGAAACGTTGCGTATATAAACCAATAAGTAAGTTTTGATGATGTCAGGCAAAGCCGACAGTAAGCAGTTAGTCGTGAAAAGTCAACATTCATGCGAACGCTTCTCTTTCTCTATCAACCCTCTCCCAACAAACCAATTGCGCGAGGCTCAAGAGGACATGACTGGTTTGTTGGCGAGGTGGTCTGCCGGCGAGGACGGTAAACCAAAGGAGAAAGAAAAAGAGGGATGCGGGTAGGAGGATGGGGTTAGAAAAGAGATAGTGACAGTAATAGTGGGAGGCGTGTGATCACAAGATCCTGGGCAACGTTGGACAAACTGCAGGAAGTTTGAACGGTTGGAATAGAGAGTTCAAGAGCTGTTCGCAGGTTGAAACATCAGTAAGCATGGAATTGGAAGTTATCCAGAATAGGAAGAAGAAGAGAAAAAAAAATAAGGTGAAGAAAGTTCATAGAGGCAAAACATGGGAGAAGAAAAGAAAGTGGTGCTGGGAACAGGTGGATGGACGTGCGTGCACTGACGGGTGGTGGATGTTAATGCGGTGCCGCCCGTTGCGGTAAAATAGACTAAGAAAGCAGACAACAGCAGCAGAAGAAAAACGTCTTCTCCTGCGGGCCATACGGGGCGGAAAGAAGGTGGGTAGGCAACGAAGGGACTGCATGGAGAGACAAAACTCGACCGCGAGGATAGAGAGAAGAGACAAGGGAACGCTCCCATGGGAGAGGGGGGGGGGGGGGGGGGTGAGGTGGCTAGAGGGGGTGGACCAAGCGCTGCTGAGGCGAGACTAGTGGTAATATAGCGCGGTGCATTGGAGGAAGATGGAACGAGAGTGGTTGAAGGCCTGTGGCTTTCGTGGCGAGTTGCGTGCGGGTGCTGGTGATCATGGCCGTGGCGGAGATGCTGTGCGAGCAAATTGTTCACGGCCTTTGTCGGGCGGGTTGTGGTGGTCCGTCTGTCCTCTGCCTTTCCGAGGGTTTCCACATAGAAAAACGGACGAGCAGCAACGAGCACGGCGTTTCAAGATGGGGAACGAGGGATTAAGGCAACGGAGGATGGAAACGACAGGCCACGAAATGGAAGAAAGCACACCCAGAAGGAGAGGGTCCCCGGCGCCCCCGCCCGAACTGTCTTGGGGCGGAAAGGCACACTGTGCAGTTTGCTCCACAACCATGACAGGGTGATGGAGGTGGTGGGCGAGTTGTGGTTGCGGTCTTGGCTTGTGCCGTGCAGGACGCCCAGAAGCGACCAAGCATGAGGGATCGGTTCCAGAGAAAAAGGCGGCGGCTGATTGGCCGTGTGGGCGGAAGAAGAGGGGAACGGAGGATGGACAGGAGCTGGCAGAGAGAAAAAAGGAGACAGAGAGAGAGGACGGGGGGATGTCAAAAAGAGGAACAGTATCGTGCGCAGAGCGACCAGCTCTACTTGTAGATAGAGCGAATAGACCACAAAGAGGAAGACAGATGGGAGAAGAAGAGGCATCGCAGAGGACGGCAGAGGACGGCAGAGGACGGAGGGAGAACAGAAGCACAATGTGACAGGGCCACTTACTCAGTAGGCAGACAAGGACTGATGCTCGTCTGCTCCGCCTGTGTTCGAGAAACTGGCGTGGAGCTACGGAGTCTTGATGGGCGTGCTGGGGGGTGGGCTGAGACGGAGAAGCCAGGGCGTGGGAGGGATTTGGGTGGGACGAGAAGCGACGCGAGCAGGCGAGCAGGCGAGCAGGAAAAGAAGGCACACAACGCCGTACAGCGCGGGCGGCGAGGGAAAAGGTCAGCGAAGCGGAAGCTGGTACGACGCCAGAAAGAGAAAGTCAACGAAGACGATCTGACGGGAAATGGGCGAGGGCAATAGAAAAGAAGAAAAAGCAAAAAAAATAAAATAAGGGAAAGATCCGCCAAAAGTGATGTTCAAAAGAGGTGCCCAAAAGAGGGGCCAAGGAATCAGTTCTCCCAAACTGGCCGACCACCCGGCGAGCTGTTCTGCAGGATGGGCAGCGTAGAAAGAAGAACCCAAAATGGGGGGAAAGAACAGAAAAAGAACAGAAAGGTCCTCGATGCACGTTGCTGTGCCCACGATTCGTCCTTGTTTTTCTGGGGTTTGATTTGTGCGCAATCCGGGGGTGCGTCCACAAAACGTGGGAGGCAGAGGGCAGGGAAAGCGACAAATCGACGAGGGACAGGCGGAGAAGACGGACAGCCGTGGAGGTCGACGAAGGGGTCAGAAAACAAGAGGATGGAGAAGCAGAAAAAGGCAGGAGGCGTGTGGGGGTCTTAAGGTCTCTTGCCTCGACGACGGGGGGCCTGCTAAAGAACGAGGAGGGTGAGGAGACGGACCGGGGCAGGGGGGTTCGACATGGCAGCAGGAGCAGAAATAGGAAATACTCAAACGAAAAGTGGAGAGGTGTGGGCAGGCACGGCCGGGCTAACACCCTTCCTGGCCAGTCGAGAAAAGAGACTCTTGCGCTGCCTCCCCTCCTCTCCCATTCGTACGAGTACTTACATTTACCCCGTAAAATACTCCGCGCACTACGAAGCAGAAGTGCACACTATTGTCGTTTTGTCGCTAGCACCGAGACACTACGGAGTGCGGGTATTGACACAGAATCCGCGAAACGCTGGGGAGGGTCATCTGGCAAGACAGGCGCCAGCCCTCCCGAAAATATCGCAAATAGAACCCACCGATCGCCGGTCTGGCTCGAACCCGACGAGCCATCCTGTTACTCCGTATTCTTGCAGTGTGGCGGGCTGCCCCGTTGCCCAGCAGGACTGGTCCAATAAATAAATTTAGCGAAGCCGCCGTTGGCCGTTGTAGCTTCCCCTTTTCCCGTCTCCCTTTCCTTGTCTGCCGGAGAACAAGCAAAAGGAAAGGAAGGGGCCAAATACAAGGGCCGTCCGCGGCGCCTTCTTCTCTTGTTGTGCGATACGTGAACAAGACAGCAAAGAGGGAACCCGTGAGCGCGTGCGACTGTGAGTTGCGTGTGTGTTGCCTAACAAACGCTCTGTAGTATCTCACATCTGTCCCTACCTTCCCGCCCACGACATGAGGAACCACTCCGCTGGGATACGAGACCCGGTCACCCACATCACCGCGACGCCCTGTGACTGGCAGAAGGAAGAAAAGGAGCCGCGAATGGCTCTTGTTTTTTTTTGTTCCGACCAGTCCACCGGATGGCTGGGACAGCTCTATGCCCCATTCTCCTCCCGTGCGATGACGATACGATATACCGTGTGGCGGCACTCGGCGTGTGGGATGAGTTTGGGGGGAGTGTAGGGGCAGGGGGGGAATAAAGTCGCCTAACAATAAAATGCAGAAAACCTAAAGGGGCAGTTAAGTGACTAAATAAGATCTGTGCTTCTCGCCACCTACAATTGCAAGCACACGGAGATGCCTTTCTCGCCAAGAGTTTCTCTTCCCCTTTATTATGTGTGAAGTTCCTGACCGCAACTTTCTTGAGCACCAGGATCGAAATAAAATAAAACCAAACCTTGTAAGGGAGAGGAAACGAAATGAAGACGAACAGAGTAAAGCCCGCGGCTGGACTGAAGCACAGCTCCTGACTCGCCGGGAACCAAATACACACTATTACGTACACTCACAGCTGGATGGGTCGGACATTTTGATTTTATTTGTTTGCCTCCTTTTTTTCTTCCCTCAGCGAAATATTAGCCCCCTCCCCCTTTAACATGGGCATGCGACCTCATGCCGTCTTTGTCATGGCCGGCTGCAAGCTAGAAGAAAGGGGAGCCTGTTCGAGAACGAAAAAGGCAAAACAGCTACTTGTAAGCGAAAGAAACGAAGAGGAAGACAAATCCAGGTTCCTTGACGGGCTTGCCGATTTGCTTAGGAAATCCAAGGTCCGGGTCCTGGTCTGGTCTTACCAGGAAAAGAGAATGGCAAACAACCTTGCCCCCCACCAGTCAATCTCTAGATAAGTGCGGTTTTTCGCGTTGCCTACCTCCGTATTCCATTCTGTAGCAGCTCTTTCATGGACTTCTTCTTTCCCGAGTCGAAGAAACACCCGTAGCCGGTGAGAAACGGTAGACTCCTACGAAGTAGTACATGTCGGGGCTCGGAGATATCACATGGCGAGGGCCAAGTTTCCGAGCCTCGTCGAACGAAAGCCTTAAGCCTGCTCTTACCCCCATTCCCCCATCCCGTCCCCCCGTTCCCGTCTTTTCCAGCTCCCCAGCGAAAATCGGTCCCAAATCTAATGCAAGGGCGGACCTACCTGCCTTCCAATATCGTCCTTTTCCTCCCACGATTCGCAGTTTTGGGAATGGGGGCGGGGGTGGGAGAAGCGGGGTCTCACTATTACTCGTACGGCTGTGCATATACGGAGTAGTGCACGGAGTAATAATACGCTACCCCATTCTCGCGTCTTACTGCGAGTATGCCTGTCCTCTACCATGCCCACGGAAGCCAAGCCCTCGCGACGCGGTCTCTGCTAGGCCTGCCTTCAGCGTAGTGCCGTCTCAAGCACAGGGCTATTCCGTAATCCGCAAAAAAAAAAGTGCCATGCGGGGAGTGTATATGTACGTCGTCTGCAAGCCCCCCCATCGAGAAAAGCAGGCAGACATGCAGTAAACTCCGTATTATGTCGTATGCCTGGGCGGAGAGGAGGAGTACGGATAGCTCTGCGACGCGAGTCAGCGCTAAAACCAGACAACCCCATCTCCTCCGCGTGTTGGATGGGAATTGCAATGCTAAATTAAAAGAGCGGAGTGAAAACCTCGCTCTTCCCGCCATGCCAGATTCATGGCCAGACCAAGCGTCCTGCTCATAAGAGTGCAGGGGTACCGAAGCATGGGGGAACACCTGCCACACTGTAACCTATTGCATGGGCTGTGGCCTGGTCTCTTTTGCACAGATTCCCAACACAGACAGAGCGTGTATTGCCCCGAGATGTTGCCCAAGGACTTCTTAATTCACAGGCCACGAATTCCGTGAGTTGTCTACGAGTAGCCGGTACCTCATTGTGCAGTAGCAAACCACTCTGAGCATTTTGGGGCATGGGCTCGGCGAAGACTGGTCCACGATGTGGAAAGGCCATAAGAGAGTTGGGCTGGGGTTATGAGCCGTATGGAGTACGGAGTACGATGTACTCGTACTCCGTGCTCCGTAGGCGCCAGGTTCTTAGCGTGGGTGTCCCGCTGGTCGTTTATAGCACGACTCCGTCCGCTATTAGCGCGAAAGACTGGGGTCAAACAAAGCATGTCTTCTGATTGGTCTTCACATTTGCCTGCCGTGGATTGGTAGGCTCCGTGGGTCTCCACCCCCAAACTCGAGTCGGACTTTGTACTCTGTCAGAGAACCGGTCTTTCTAAGGCAGCGCGCCGAGGCGCCTAGCACTAACTCTAAACCCAACAGACCGAGGATATGTTTCGGAGTGCGTTGCTCGAAATACATCTTCCTCAAGACGACTCTATCATATGCGGGCTACGCTCTGTTGACATCCAGCGCATCTCTGAAGAGCCATGTCCTACGAGTAGTCGGCCAGGATCCGCAATGAGTGAAAGCCGAAGAAAGTGAGCTTCGCCAAAGGGGAGGACCCAGAAAAAAGAAATTATAATGAAATATCATACCCTGCCGCCGCACGTCGTTCCATTGTTCGCTGTTATAGCCGAAAAACAATATAACTCACCCGTGTGTACTCCGTAAGATACAAAAGGCAGCCTCTGCCTGGCCCTTCTCCGTACTCCGTAGTTTGCATAGCACTGAGATGCTCATGTCATGCATTGTTGCGAACAACAGGATAGAGGCGCCACTGGCCACGCCGTACTCGGCCGTACTCGTAGGTGCATCTTCATCACTGTTACTCCGTATGAAGTACACAGTTACTCGTTCTCGTCCCCAGTACGAGTACTCGTAGTGTTACGACGTGCGACGTAGAGGCGGCAACTGGGAGCATGGGGTGCTGCAGCATCCCACTCTGCCGGTCGACCTCGCAGAAACCCCTGTTTTCTTCCCAGCCTCAACAAGTACCACAGCACACTGTGGAGGATGTATCTTAGCACGCCTTGTCGGCAATTACGTATAGCTTCGAGCAGCGCAGTTGCGCAGCACGCTTCTTTTGCCACTCGGGGAGAAATTTTGAAATTCCTGTGCTCAGTGCGACTACGAGTACGAGTATGGAAGGAGGCGGAAATGGTACGGCAGATCCTTACCTCCTGCTGAAAAAGACACCGAGGGACGTCCGCGGTGTGACGAAAAAACTGACCTTGGCTGAGCACCCTCCGTCGACTACCAGAAAGAGCTTCGCGAAGTCTTGCCCCACGGCCAAGGAGACACAGGACCTGCCCAAGAACAGTTGTAGAGGTTATATGCGCAGAGGGGAAGTGACCAGAATATACGTGTACAGTAATTCTCCCATGTCCCAGCACGGTGCTCTCTGGGCCTACCTCGAGATCGCAAAACAACACTTTTGACATGCCGAATGAAAGGGCTACCATGCGCGTACGAGTAAACTGTAGACAGACCACCAAATCCAACAGTCAGTGCGTGTTGCGGGTTCGGACGCAGCACGGAGCAAGCGCACTCTCCGCAAATGCAGGATGCGCTGTAACAGTGTGGCCTCATCTCGCTCCGTCACAGCGCCCTTTTCTTCTGGTTCTCAGAGACGACTCGGGCATTGCTTGGCCCACTTCGACCGGCTGTCGTGGCCAGTAGCGGGAAGGACAAAGTACGAGTACTCCGTAGAAGCCCCACGGTTCTGCTTTCGACGGGTGGTGGAGTGCGTGGGCCTTGCTGCACGAGATGGTGGCCTGACGGAATGTGGAGGTACGGAGTATTACAGTGCAGGGTGGAAGAAGCGAATCGCCAGTGTTATAACTCGTAGAACAAGATCGAATCTGCGGAGAGGTGAGTGTAATATCCTCGTCTTCTGCTGCCCAGCCTCTTCTAGCCTCTCTTTTGTCGCGCAAGGGGAAGCTCGAAAATTGCAGCACCTGACCAATTTGATGCGCTGTGATTTGGCAGTGAGCTTGCCTAAGCAGTACTGCATGGTGTGCCAACCCCCTCTCCTAATTTTTTTATTTCCTTTTAGTTCCTTTCCCCTTTCGCTGAGTGCAGCGTGGAGTGGGAGGGCGCAGGCGCGATGCACACGTTGCAGAAGTGCACCTGCATCCCCCATCTCATCTGCAGGTCGACCAAAAGGTGAGGATACGGGGGGTCCGGGCAGAGAAAAGATTGGAGGAGAGGTTAGCTGGCGTGTAGGGGCGAAGTGAGCTCTGCTCGTAGGAGGGCGTAAGAAAGACAGGAAGCTTCCAGATGCATGTTTTCTCCTTCCATTTTAATGTCTCAAGCCGTGAGACCGTACACCGCAGAGTGGACAGGTCATCGGACAAAAAACGAGAGCAGGAGATGGAGGAAGAGGCAAAAGAAGTGGGCTCTTCCAGCCTCGCGTGCCCGTTTCTGCTCTTGCCAACACACAACAGCGACTTCCTGTTCCGGATGCATGGCTCGAGTCAGGCTCGAAGAGTTGGAAGAGCGATTCCGCGGTGTCTTGGCGAGAGAAGATGCATGCAGTAGAGAAACAGCGAAAAAGGCAGCGACAGTGCCGGTTTCTACAGCGTGGTGGAAGCGGCGGTGCCTTCTCACTCGTACAACTGCTCGTAAAGAGGAAAGAGCGACACTCTCTCGCGCAACTGGCCATACCAAGGAAGGCATCCTGAGGCTGTGGCATCTTACGATATCTCTCTTACGATATCCATACCGCCGTCCCCATTCCAGAAGGGGTTGTAAGATAGCTCCCGCTGAAGCAGTCGGCCGTTCGAGGAAGTTTTGGGTCCACACATAATAGTTAGTGCATTACTCGTCATAATAGCAGGTAATACCCTATTGCGCAAACCGCCCAACTATCCATTTTCAATGACTAATGCTGTCGTGCAGGAAGGCGCGGCCCTACCAGACCTGTGAGCAGTTTCCTCGGTAGAGTCGTGGACCCATATGGCCAAGCGGGCCTATGGGTCCCGCGCCCTGGAACTGACAGCCAACCGCCAAATGGCGTCACCCCTTGGAAGCCATGGACAATTATTTTAAAGAGAAAAAAAGTTAAATTGTGCGAAGACGGAGACGGCTGGCTAGCGCCAGGCGCACGCGAGTCACCGCCCACACAATGGCGCGGCTCTCTGCTCTTCTCTCTTTCTTGTCCTCTTCTCTTTTTTGTCTCTCTCCTACAATCAAGTAGCGGTTACCGCATCTCTTTCCCCGCGACCTCACACGACCCAATCGCGCCTCCTGTCCGCCGTATTTTTTCTCTCTTCCATTTTTCCTTACTCGATCAGCTGCCACTTCTCGTCTGCGTCGGCGAAGCTGCCCATCTGCTCCCCCCCTCGCGATCGGCGCCCTCGTTTTCCGACTGCGGATTCTCTCCTCGCCGGTTGACGCAACTCCGACCTACGCTTCCCTCCTTCACACCTCCGACTGTGTCGTCCTCGTCTGTCACAGCGGAGCCAGACCGTCCTCTTCTCCCCAACCCGCTGCCATGGCCCCCGCCAAGCCGCGTACAAACGCGGATGATTCCCACGGCCCTGCAAATCACTCCAAAGCCGACACGGCACACGCCAAGGACAAGAACGGCCATCACAGCACGAACGGAGGCGGTCACCACCCGGCACCAAACGGAAAGGCGCGTCGCGCGGCCGCTGCTTCGAATGCTTCTGCCTCCGCTGCTGCTGCCGCCGCCGCCGCTGCCGCCCACCAGCAGCAACTGCTCGCAAACGCGGCTGCGTCCAATGGGACGGCAGACGCCGCGGCAACGCTGGCTGGTGCTGCCAACCCAACAGTATGCCCTTTCCCTCCCTCTCTCTCCTCTAACTCCCCAAGCATTACGTGCTGACGGTCTTGGTTCCATCCAGATCCAATGGTCCGAATTTGAGCGGGGCGTCCTCCACGCCTACCGCCGCGCCTACCGCCTCGACGCTCCTGGGGCCTTCTCGAACGACTTCTACCGGTGGATACTGTCGCAGCCCGGCAGCATTGGCCTCCAATCCCCTACCATGATGCGCCGCAAGGAGCTCCGCCGCCAGAGCAAAGCCCAGCTGGCCAATGCCACGCGGAAGCATTTCAACGGCCTCGGCGTACAAGAGAACGACATCATTGTGGACTTCCTCCACAAGGTTCAGACACACGAAGTCGTCCGCCTCCGCCGACCCCGGAGAATGGGGTCAAACGCGAGGGAGGTCGACGGCTGATCGCGATCTGCTCTCAGTGGCAGGCGGTCACCCCGGCGGGGTTTCGCAGCGGGACGTTTGTGGTTAGCATTTTTATCGGGCATTTTTATACTAAGCGGTGTTTTCGGACAATCTGGCGTTATGGAACAACGAAGACGGGGCATAGGTTTGATTTTCTATGGGCTTTAACAGGAAGAGACGAGGCAGAGTTGCGGTGATTTTCATTTCGCTGGCCTCCATGGGGAGGAAAAGAGCACAACCCCAGCACAGGGAGCCGCGCCATGATACAACACTAGATATCAATCTTGACGCATTTAAAGAAGGACTACTTTGCCCCCATCTTAGTTTTATTGCTGTGTTGTGTGAGGACAGCTTATTCCGGCAGCGCGGCCATTTCCCCCGACTGCCACCAGAGACGCCTCTGGAAATTTCGCGACGGCACGTTTTCTTCAGTAGCAGAGCTGTTGCTTCGCGCGGCAGGCACTGAGAGAGGTGGGGCGTCGCTGCCGTAACACAGCTTGCTTTGTTTTCTTAAGCCGAGCTAGTTTAGTGCCTCAGGCAGAAAGCGCGCCGGGCTGCATCGGCGAAAAAACCGAGCAGCCAACAGCAGTGAAGCAAATTACTGGCAAAAAAAAGTTCAGTCGACGACAACTACAGTGGCATTTCCTCTTCCAATACTCCCACCACTCCCGGTCCTGCTCTTCCACGCTGCGCCCACTCCCACTCCGATGCCATACTCCCTCTCTCCTCCGCAATGAATGCCAGCCTCCTCTCAAAGGCCTCCTTCTCGGCCGGGCCGTTAGCTCCGGCAACGCACGTGTGCCGGGCCACCAAGCCGAACCTGCGGAGGCTTCCGTTCTCGCCGTCCCGGTCTTCGTCTTCCTCAATATGTGCACACCAGCGGGCGCACTACGGCTTGGTAACCTCCCATGCGCCTCGGCTGTCGTCCCATAGCCCGGCGGCGGCTGCCGGGCGGTCTCGGCATTTGATCCAGCGGAGGGTATGTTTAATGAGCAGCTGGTAGCTTGGTAAGGCCTCGCGGGCACCGTTTGCTGACAAGACATGTGTGCAGACTTTCCACGCAACACCGCCGGTGTCCGCCTCCCCAAAGGACCCCTACAAGGTCCTCGGCGTCGAGAAGAATGCTTCGTCCTCCGACATCAAGAAGGCCTACTACGGCTTAGCAAAGAAGTTCCACCCCGACACGAACAAGGACCCGACCGCCAAAGACCGCTTTTCCGAAGTTCAATCTGCATACGAGGTCCTTTCCGATCCCCAGAAGAAGGAGCAGTACGACCAGTTCGGCGCTGCGGGCTTTGACCCCAATGCCGCCGGAGGCATGGGTGGCAATCCGTTCGCCGGCGGCGGTAATCCCTTTGCTGGCTTTGGCGGCGGCGGCGGCGCCGCCGGCCAGGGCGGCTTCGGGTCCAATTTTAACTTCGAGGACCTGTTCCAGGCCTTTGCGGGCCAGGGCGGCCGCCGCGCCGGGGGTGGACGCAACCCGTTCCAGCAAGAAGTGCTGGTGGGCGACAACATCGAAGTTCAGACCAACATCTCGTTCTTGGAGGCCGCGCGAGGCGTCACCAAGACCATCACCATCACGCCCCTCGTCACTTGTAACACGTGTACCGGTAGCGGCTTGAAGCCCGGCACCAAGCGCTCCAGCTGCAAGTCTTGCAACGGCACGGGCACGCGGGTGCACTTTGTCCAAGGCGGTTTCCAGATGGCATCCACTTGCGGCACATGTGGTGGCACAGGCACAACTATTCCGCGTGGCTCCGAATGCCGCACCTGCAGCGGCGATGGTGCTGTGCGCGAGCGCCAAACCATCTCGGTCGATATTCCCGGCGGTGTCGAAGATGGTATGCGCCTGCGCGTCGACGGCCAGGGCGATGCGGCCTTGACGGGCCGTGCTGGCGGCGCCGACGCCCGCGGCGTGCGCGGCGATCTGTATGTCTTTGTGCGGGTGGCCTCCGACCCCAAGTTCAGCCGCGCCGGCTCTGACATCCTGCACACCTCGACGGTACCTCTGACGACGGCCATTCTCGGCGGTGAGGTCACCGTACCAACCCTCGATGGATCTGTCAAGGTGCGGGTGGCGACGGGCACCAGCACGGGCGACCGTATCACCCTATCTGGTATGGGCATGAAGAAGCTGGGCGGCCGTCGGCCCGGGTCGGGCGACCTGCGCGTGGAGTTCCGCGTGGCCATGCCCAAGTATCTGACAGCCAACCAACGGACGATTGTGGAGATGCTAGCCGATGAGATGGATGACAAGACGGCCAAGAGGGTGATGAACATCCACCGTTCGGAGTAAGTCTCCCGCCGCGGTATCCCCGTCAATGACTCCAAACAGCCCAATTCGAAAACTTTCGAAAGCTTTACTGACCATAAACAGAACGGCCAAGGACGAGTCGCACGAAAACGAAGGTTTTCTCAAGTCGATATGGCACAACCTGACGAACCACCCGGCACACCAGAAGAAGCCAGAGTCTGAGTCCGATGGCAGCACTTCCACCGGTTCCGGCGCCGGTAAGGACGACACTTCGAAGACGGAATCAAATAAGGAAACAAAAACAGGGTCGAAGAAGGAATCGAAGACAGACGGAAAGAAGAACGACAACGAAGACCCCAAGAAGGGCTCCGGCTCTGCATAACCACAACTCCCTCCTCTCCAACGCCTCCTATTTTGGCGCCTTTCATGATTTTATCGCTGATTCACGCCTTGTTTTGTTTGCGATTTAGACTATCTCGGCGAACATTCGACTTGCTTTTGCTATTGGCTTTTTTTTACATATTCCCATCATTCTTGCATTTGGCCGGTGTTCATTCCGAAAGAGGGGATTTTTTGTGGCTTTTTTGTTTGTCACTAAATCTCATGTTTTTATATATACACAAAAGTTCAATGTCGTGATGTCGAAGAAAAAGGGGATCACGAATAGGGGACCGCGATGATGGCCATCACCGCTCTTAAATACGGATTACTTAGGAAGGCGTCAACTCTCCCTAGCTGATTTTTTATAGAGCTTTTGTATAGACGTAATACGGAAAGCATCTTGTACTTTTACTTATTTGCGTTTTACATTTGACCCTCCTTTCCCGCGGACGCTAAGAAACATATGCAACTTCGCTGCAACGATTGTTCACGGCACCCGTAAGAAGCAGCCGAGTTGGCAATGAAAAAGAGAAGAGAGTTTTGGGATTGCTTTTTTCAAGTCAAAGAAGCTGTAGCCTGGACGAGAAAGACAGAAAGGGGTGTCTAAAGTAGAAGCAAACGGGGAGAGGAAAGCCCAGCCAAAACACCCCTGATATGAAGAGAAAACAAACTTCGCCCTTTGGTATATTTGCCGCGCACACGAGGAAACGACTGAAGAATATCCACAAGAAAAAAAAACTGTCGTGGCAAAACCCAAGATCCAAAAGTAAAACATGCAAGCTCACCCACCTATTTATAAAATCTCCAAAACCAAAAAGAACAACCAAAGACAAAATAAGAGAAAGGAGACAAACAAAACACGAAATACAAAAACAAAATACAAAATAAAATCAAAAGGGAAAGATACAAAACAGATCAGACATAACTCGCAAAAGAAAATTCATCCGCCGTGAGCGCCAGGTTGCCCGTACATGGACCCAAAATTACCGCCAAACCCGCCACCACCTCCTGCGCCCCCTCCAGCCCCTCCGCCTCCAAACCCATTGCCGTACTCGCCCTGCATGAAAAAGCTCCAGTCCATGGGGCCAAAGTCCATCATCTCGGGGTTCACGCCCATCATCTGGGGGGAGGACATCAACCCGTCAAACGCATTCTGCGCGCCGGGCGCGCCTGGCGTAGCGCCGGTGGGCTGCGTGTACACCACAGACGAGCCGCCATGCGCCGTTGGCGGCTGCTGCTGATGCTGCTGCTGCTGCTGTTGTTGTTGTTGTTGTTGTTGTTGCACCGCGGGCGACGAGGTCGTCGATGACGACGACGATGGATGGAGCCCCTGCGCCAGCTGTTGCTGCTGATGTGGCGCCGACTCCCCCATCACAATCTCCTCCTCTCCAGTTCCGTTCAGGTGGCCGCCTTCGTGTCTGTTGCCGCCGTTGCTGTTGGCATTGCCACCGCTACTACTCGCCGCCGGAGGGAGAGGCCGTTGGGGCGCACTTCCGTGCCCCAGCGACCCCCCTCCTGCTCCTCTCTGACCGCTGTTGACGTTGTTGTCGTTGGCTGCGATGTTGTTGATCTTAGGTAGTATCTGTCTTAGCAGCTGGATAAACTTTGGCGCGGTCAACGTCCGGCCTTGCTGCAACTCCGCTGCTTCGTGCGCATCCCACGCCTTGATGAAGAGCGCGCCAAATGCCACGTGGATGGGGCTGCGCAGGTTTCGACTCAGCCCGCGCCGCTCATGGTTCTCGCAGATGGCGGCCCAGGCCCGCTCGACCAAGTCGCCGGAGCGCCGGTTCCGTAGCTCGATGACCAAGAACATGTAGGCAGGGAAGGGGAAGTGCATGTATGTGTACCAGGCGAAGCCACGCAGGCTGTCCGCGCTCTGCATGACATTATCATACTCGACCATGCGAATGGCCTCAATGAACAGGGTGTCACGCTCTGCATCGTCGATGGGCGGCGGCGGAGGTGCAGTCGTGGGACCCACTCCGGGTCCCACGCCCGGTCCGAATCCGGGCCCCATGCCCATCATCCCCGGTCCTCCCAAGCCGCCCATCATCATCCCGCCACCCATCATCATGCCTCCACCCATCATCCCGCCTCCCATCATACCACTGCCGCCCATCATACCGCCCATGCCGCCTCCCATCATACCACCCATGATGTTGTTGCTCATCTGGGCACTATTGCTGTTAGAGGAGGCGGCGGCGGCGGCGGCGGCAGCGGCAGCAGAGCCGGCGCTACGTGCCAGGAAATTTATGACACGCATCTTAGACAGTGCTTGGCGGGTCATCATAAGCGTAAAGAAGTGGAGGGGAATCTTGGGGTCACAGGCTTTGAGATAGGTATTCTCGATGTAGTTGCAGTAGCTCTCAGGGTCGTTGGGGAGCGTCTGATTGGCGACGTGCGTCACCACGTCAGGTGAGCTGGGGCTCGGCGAGTAGTGGAACTTGCGGGTAGCAGCTGCCACGGTAGCTGCGGCACTACCTGGGGCCGGGGCAGCGCCGGAAGGGCCAGCAGCACCGCTAGGGCCAGGCCCGCTGCTTTGGTTTCCGGTATTGCTGTTGTTTGACGGCTGTTGATCGCGCCCACGTCCGTCTGGCGGGGCGGCAGTGCACATCTCAACGCGCGTCAGGCAGAACAGCATCTCTGTCGGGCCAACGTAGGGCGTCGGAGGATCCTTGGCGTGCAAGTGGAGGTCGGTATCATTGATGTTCAGGGGAAACTTGGTGTCACCGTTGCTGGAGGAGAGGGCTGTGATGGCGGAGCCGGTGATCTCGGCGATGCGTTTGTCGAAAACAACAATCTGCCACCACAGGCGGCGCCGCAGCTCCACCTCAAAGGGCGGCAGGTTGAACTGGGCGCCGTCGCGGTGCAGGCCCAGACGCTGGGCGACGCGGACGGCGATGCCAATCAGACAGAAGAGCGAGCGCGGGTCTACATACTGGCGCACGCAAATCTGAGACTGTTGGTATGTGGGCAGCGCAATTGGAATTAAACTTACAAGGTAGAGAAAGTAGGCCTGCAGGACCATGATGTCGGGGCTGCGCATGAAGCCTGCGTTGATAAGGGCCTGCTGCGAAGCGCGGTGGAACTTAGCCAGCAGCCGCGACTTTTCCTCGTCGAACGTGCTCTGCACGTCCTCCTCGCTCATCGAGGTAATGGCAATGAAGTAGATGCTGAACATGAGTGCCTCTAGCGGCCGGGGGATCCTGGCCACGTTTGCGCCTGCTTCAATGATCTGTGCTTGGAGGGTTTGTGTGTGTGTCACTTTGAGTAGGGGGTTGACGTTGGTCAGGTAGATCTGCCACATCTGGAAGATCTGGATGCCTGGTGGGTGGTGCTCAGTCACCTTGCTGGTTGAGCCGCCAATGACAAACGGAAAGCCGTCTTGGTTATCAAACATGCTATCGAAGGCATGGTGGATTGTAGAGCCTTCGATCTCGTCGTCCGAGGAATCTCGAAGGGTATCGTCATTGGAGCGGTACTATACGGCGAATATGTCAGTTGCTGTCGATCATGATCTGGGAAGGCAATGAAGCTGATACATACATCTTTGTAAGGAGACCACTTCAGTCTGACAATGTTTGTTAGCCGGTTGCCAGTCAAGACAGGGCAGGACCATAACAAGGGAACGGCACATACCTATCGCTACCCTGACCTCCGGGCTCGGAAGAGTATTCTTGGTTGCTTGACGACGGAGATGTCTTGAGGCCCACCAGGTCGTGCTGTAGCTCGTCGACTTCGTCTATGGTGGACGAGTGGTCGACGTGCTTGAAGTCGTGCGCGATTGGGTCGAAGCTGACGCCGTGCTGGCTCAGCAGCGTCTCGTATTTGCGCAGCCGCTCAACCAGCTCGCGCTCGTGCGGCTTCTTCTTGCGCCGGCGCGGCGGTTGTGGCGGCACGACGCGGCACTCGACCTGGGCCTTGACGCAGTTGGCACACGGCTTATTCTTATCGCAGCGCACTTTGCGCTGTTGGCAGAGAACGCAGGAGTGGCCACGCGTCAGCTTCACAACAGACGGCTCAGCCGGTGGAAGCGCCATGGCGGATAGAGGGACCACGCCGGGCCCAGGTTGTCCGGAGGCGGCGGCGGAGGCGGCGGCAGCGGCAGCTGACGAAATAGTAGGGCCAGGGAGACCACCATGATGCAAGGATACTGACGCTGACATCGATCCTGCTGGAGGAGGGCCAGACATATGAAGACCAGAGACGGGCCCGGAGAGACCGGATGGGGCCGGCATGGGGACAGGTAGGGGTATCCCTTGCGGCGAGGGCGTCTCTCCTGGGACATCCATAGAGAGATTGGGGCAGTGGAGACAAACTGTGGCGGTGGCTTGCTTTTGTTTCTTGTTTCTTGATTCCTCTTCTTTAGGCTTTTTCCGTATCCCTTTCTTGTATAATCCTTCTCTTGTATTTTCTTTTTGGTTCTTAGTTCTCTTCTTGGCCACGTCTTGGCTTGGCCAAAGAGGCTAGCGACCGAGGGCCTACCCGTCTCCCTCCTAGGCGGGAGCAAGAGGTCTTCTTTCGCAGATGCCTTGCCGTTTTCTCGCTGTCTGGTGTGATGCAGCTGGGACAGGAGAAAGACGAAGAAGTGACTTTCTTTCTCTGCCCTCCGTCTCGGACGTACACACAACGCGGCTGGTGCTCGCGGTACCGTAAGGAGAGGCGTTGTGTTGTCTCCAGCCAAACAGACTGTAGGAGAAGTCTCTTCGGGTTAGCTGAGGCTCGGTTTCGGATCCGAAAGACAGGGCGAGAGGATTGGCTTGGCCATTTCCCAGTCGACCGGAACGACCAGGCGCCCGCACGCTTTAAAGGGTAGATGGGGTGTGTGGAAAGGAGGGGGCAAAGAGACGGAGAGACGAGGGGACGCCGAGAGAAAGATCCGTGGAGCCAAGTATATTAGAAAAGAGGAAAGAGGAAAGAGACAAGAGTGCTTTAATAACAAGGTCCGTTAGGCAAATTAAAGTGGTCAAGAGCAGAACGAGACGGTTGGCCAGTCGGCTCCGCTGGGGAACATTTAATATCTGGCCCCTGGGCTCTTCCTCGCCTCTCTGCTCTTTTCTTTCTCTTCTGTTCTTGTTTCTCTCTCTCTCTCTCTCGCCCCCCCCGCCGTACTTTTGTCCTATCTTTCTTTACTTCTGCGTCCTCTCTTCTCGCTCTCCGTCTCTGGCAGTCCGCTTTGCTGTACGTACCTCTGGCAATTTAGGCGTGATCCTGCCTTGCAGCCTCCGTTCTGTCTCGGACGACCAGCAGCGACAGACAACCGACGCAGCAGGAACGCAGACAAAAGTCGACACAGCACACGTTGGAACAAAAGTTCTCTTTAAGAGAAAAATGAATATTCAAAAAGAAGAAGGGCTGGGGAGACAAAATTAAATCGAGGAGAAGGGGAAATGGCGGAAGTGCCAGATGGCAGTAGCAGCAGATCAAAGATAACAGGGCAAGGATCGCCGGTTGTGGCTGCGGCACAGCGTCTCGAAGCCTTCTCGGAGAGTTACAGCTCGAACGAACCGCGACCAGGGAAACCTAGATTCTAGAGACAGGTGGAGCAGCAGTATGCAGTTCTGCGCGTGGACAGAGACACGCTCAACACGCCTAGCAATCAACGCAGGGCATTCAATCACCAAAGCATAGGTAGAATGGGGGAGGGCAAAACGACAAAAACAAATATAACTAGAATGGAACAAGGGGGCCTTAAGCTAGGCCTTGACAAACCGGGATTTCCTGCCCTTCTCCAACGTCTGGATACTCGCCTCTGGGATCTCAGGGTAGATCACTTTGCACTGTTCATGGTGTAAGTCAGTCTCTGTGGCTTCGTTCCCACTCGCCTAACACGCCGACAGCCCTGCAAGACATGGCGGGCCCCAGACAGAGTCCATTGCGCTCCTAGGCGGTATATAGACGGGGGGGTGGAGTTCTGCAGGTACTCGTACACACCGGAAGGGGTGCGCCAGTCGACGCGGGTAAAGGTGGAGGAACTAGGAGAGGGGGGATACAGCAACAGTAAAAATGTAATCCGCGGCGTATCAACGGCGCGTCAACGGCGTCTTGACGGGGTCGATGCTGGCCGACACGAGTGGCGGAACAGTGGTCCAGCACGAGCGAGGGCGTCGAAGGTACAGAGACGGGCGCGAGAACTGGCGACAGGTGGCGGCAGTCCGCGAGCAGCAGGACGTTGGCAGCCGGACGACGGCTGGGCAGCACCCGGGTCGAGGGGAGAGGAGGCAGCGCGGACCGCGTAAATGGTACGAGTCGTCCCTTGGGTTGCTCTGGTTGCTGACGCTTTTGCTCGCTTTTTTCTCCTGCGTCTTGGTCTTTCCGCTTTGGGGGGGTTCTCGCGCTCTCTGCTCCAGCTCCTTTGTGTCTGTGCCTCACATTCCCCCGCCTGTGGCGGTGGTTTGGGGGCGGATGTGGTGGTGAGCAAAGGCTCGTCTTCGCTGCAGACAAAGAAAGGGTCCAAGTGGGGTCGGCAGAAACGGGCGGCTAATTCGGTCCCGAAGACGGTTTCAGAAGGCCGGGCTGCCGGTGGGGCCTCTTTCGTGCGCTGTCTTGTGCCTGTCTATGCGTGTGCTTCGTGCTTGCCCGGGCCGTACATCTTCTCGCCAGACGATTGGCTAAGCCGAGCTAAGACATCTTACCTGCGCGCAGGCAAGAGGCCAGAACCATAGTACTCTGCTGCTATGTCCCATTTTGCAGGCGATTGCACCGCACGCTTGCCTCGCTCGCTGGATCGCCGGGTCGCCCTTTCCCTGTCCCTGCTATAGCCTCGCGCATGGCATGCTGCGGCTGCGCTAAGCCACATTGGGCAACGGCCGGGACCGGCTATCATGGCTATTTGCGGATCCGATGGGGAAGTTCGACTTCATGTAAATAAACCCACACATGCACGCCTCAGCACACAGGTTTGGCCCAAATTTGCACAGCTCCCCTCTGCCCACAGATCGCATCTACACACAGACGGCGGACTCTGTGCGTCTGTATTTACTTTTCGGTAAAATAGCCCCCAAGGGAATGCCATACCACGTCATCGCCATTGCGTGCATTCGTGAGGGAGAGGGCGTGGCATTAAAATTGCCTTGAGCAACAAGCTGCTCTCGCCAGTCCGGGAGGCGTCCAATAGGAGCCTGTCCGTTGAGGTTTACTGGAGCAGCTGTGATTGTTGCGACTTGTTGCTGTGCCTGTTGCCGCAATTTGATGGCGATTGTTTTTTTTTTTTTGGCACAATGATCCTCGAGGCATCGTATCCGGCTTTTGCCAGCCACAGATCTAGTGGCAGCGTGGACGCCGATCCTGTCTTTTTTTACTTTCTGGGCCTTTTCTGCAACTGTCGTGGGATACGAGCCGGTTGGCAAAAAATACCTACAAAAGCGCAGCAGGAAGGAAATTGAACATCCGCTTCGCGAGCGTCCGTCGTAACCGACGCATTCGCTTGGCTTCCCACTTTTGCTTTATTCTTCCTCTAGCACAGCCTGTCTCTTTTTGGAATTCGTTTCCTGACCATTTTATCCCATTCCTCCGTATTTCGCCTCTTGTCACCTGTTCTTTCCTTTGATGGACACCTTCTGTTTTCCCCCGTCCTGTGTTTGCTCTGCCAATTTACACTTTTTTCCTCTACCCAATGTCTGTCACTGCCATGACTTTCTTTATTCGCCTATAATTTCGCACACCGCGAAGAGCCCGAGGATAATCAATCTAATTGACCTGCTTTGAATGTAGACGGATTTATATGTCTCTGTGTCCTCCCTTGGCTTTCCTTTTTTTGGTTCCTCTCCTTTCCTGGAAACAAAATAAGAAATTTTTCTTGCACCCGCACTTGCTAGCTTTGTGGACTTCCCCTTGCAACTTTATATATAGGCCTTCAGTCTCATTCCTTTTTCCTCGTCACCCTTCTCCCTCTGTCTCTTGCTGCCTGCCTTAGCGTGGCGTGCATTATATGTTCGGTGCTCGTGTCTTATCCACAAGGCGGTCCTCTGCCCTCCCCACATCCCACCAGCCGTCTGGTTCTCCTGCCAACTCCTTTCCGCCTCTCACACGCTTTTGTTTTATACTATCACTCAATATACCCATATAGTCCGAAATCCAAAAAGGGTATTGATTTGACACCTTTTGTTTTTTATTTTTGCGTTTTTCTTGCCAGCTCCGCCCATTCGGCGTGCGGGAGACGAAAGCACGCGGAGGTTTCTCCTTGCGTTTCGCTTCCGGCCGTTTGGTTTGGACGAGTATCTTTTCTGTCTTCGAAGTCCTTGTTGCTGGTTTATTTCCTCTTTTGCTTTTCTCTTGGTCTTCCCATTTTTCCCCACTTCATACACGGACTTACTCACATTTTCGTCCACATTCTCCCCCCTTCCCTATGCCTTGAAGTTGCACCATAACTCCTACACACTTCCCACCAGATACAACGAATCTTCAGACAACCGACGTCTTGTGTGTATTGCATCTGTCCTGATCCTGTAGTGTCTTGCCCTTGGGCTCAGACTCTCAGTCTATCTCGTTCACCGACTACTTGCATATCGTCAACGTCTTACCTTTTGTACACCGATCTTATGTCTTCTCTCTTCCTCATGTCCTATTGCTATTACTCTTCTTGAAGCTTGCTGTGTCTCGTCTTATTTCAATATTCTTGGCCTTCTTTTCTCTCTGTTATTTTTCTCCGAAGAGCGCCTAGGCGGGATCTCCCCTGGGCAAGATGCGTGCCGGCAGTAAAACGTCACAGTCATCTTACTCCCTCAGCAGTGGGCAGACCACCGAGATTGAACGTTCCGACATAGAGCGTTCCGAGGTCGAGCTAAGTGATGCCACCGATGTGGAGAAGCTGGCGCCCGTGCCAGAACAGGCACCACGCGGACCGCCGCCTAACAACTTGTTTCAGCCCAAGAGCGTCAAGTTCTGGATGATCCTGCTGTCCAACTTCCTGGCCTTGTTTCTCGTGGCTCTGGACCGCACTATTGTGGCTACCGCCGTGCCGCGTATCACGGACGACTTTCACAGCCTCGGTGACATTGGCTGGTATGCATCGGCATACATGTTGACAACAGCGGCCTCACAGCTGCTGTTCGGCCGCATCTACAAATTCTACTCCATGAAATGGTTGGTTCAGCTCTCTATAACCTTCTCCAAATGAGAGGGAAAGGCAACTAACTTTATTTTCTTTAGGACCTTCTTAATCTGCGTCGTCGTGTTCGAGATTGGGTCGGCTATTTGCGGCGCCGCGCCCAACTCGCCCGTCTTTATTGTTGGCCGTGCCGTGGCCGGTGTCGCCTCGGCCGGCATCTTCTCGGGATGCATGCTCATCATGGTGCCCATGGTTCCCCTTCACAAGCGCCCGATGTTCCAGGGCCTCTTTGGTGTTGTTTTTGGCATGGCATCGGTCATTGGCCCCCTCGTCGGTGGCGCGTTCACCAGCAGCAATTTGACATGGCGATGGTGCTTCTACATCAACCTTCCCGTCGGTGCTTTTACACTGATCTTCATGATCTTTTTCTGGAACCCGCCACCACAAAAGCACGCTCCCGCCCCGTTCTGGACACACGTCAAGCGCCTTGATCCGCTTGGCTCGATCCTGTTTCTCCCCGGCATCGTTTGCCTGCTTCTTGCACTTGAATGGGGTGGCTCGACATACCCGTGGAACAGCTGGCGGATCATTCCTCTGTTTATTCTGTTTGGGGCTCTTATGATTGCCTTTGCCGTCGTGCAGGTGATGATGCCGGACACTGCGACTCTGCCACCTCGTGTTGTCCTGCAGCGCAGCATCTGGTCTGGCGCCCTCTTTACCTTTTTTCTTTCAGCATCCATGCTGATGCTTGTCTACTATGTCCCTGTGTGGTGTAAGTAGACTGACACAAACCCCTGTTTCTCCTTTGCCCTTTAGTGTGTGCAGGCTGCTGACCATGCTGGACAGTCCAAACCGCCAAGATGGTCAACCCTCTCCGATCCGGCGTCTACACGATTCCGCTCGTGCTAAGCCTTGTCGTCTCAAGTATCATGTCCGGAGTGATCACGCAGAAAATTGGCTACTACGTTCCCTCAATGCTTTTGGCGCCTTGTGTCATGTCAGTTGGCGAGGGCTTGATGAGCACCTTCACACCCTCCACCGGCTCGTCGCACTGGATCGGCTTCCAATTTATTTCTGGTTTCGGGCTGGGGTTTGGCATGCAGATTGGCAACTTGGCAGCGCAGACGGTGCTGAAGCCCGAAGACATCTCGACCGGCGTGGCCATTATGTTCTTTGTACAGCAGCTGGGCGGTGCTATGTTTACGACTGTGGGGCAGACCATTCTCAGCAATCTGCTCGTATCCCAGCTCAAAGATGTGCCGGGCATCGATACTAAAGCCATAGTCAACGTCGGTGCGACCGAGCTCGCAAGTGTCGTACCACCACAGTTCCTACCGCTCGTGATTGACGCTTACAACTACGCCTGCACGCGGATTTTCTTGACAGGCATGGGCCTGGCATTCGCCGCCCTCGTGTCCGCCTTCTTTATGGAATGGCGCAGCATCAAAAAGCCGCCAGGTGGCCTGCCAGGTGCAGGCGGTCCCCCTGGCGCTGGACCTGGACCACTTCGCGGCCCTGCGCCCGGAGGACCGAGTGGGCCTGGAATTCCAGCCGGGCTAGGCAAGCCGCAGATGATGACAGTGGACTCCAAACTAGCATCTCCACCCTCTACGTTCTCCGGCAGGCGTGGCGGCCAAGGCGCGCCATCCGTTTCCGCCACAACGGCTGTCGCCAGCGACGATGTTGTCTCTGCCGCGGCCAAAAAGAGAGGATCAGGGCAATCAGAGGTGTCTGAAATACAAGAGCAACAGCAGCCGCCGGCGCTCGATCCGAAGATTATCAAGGCACGGCGCGAAGCCGAAGAAAAATTACGACAAGCACGAAGAGAATCTGACCCAAGCTACATCAAACCACGGAGGAACTCCGTGCGTCTGTCGAAGACCTACAGAAGAAATAGCATAACACTAGAATAAGGGCCGAGAAGTTTTCTGCGCTATTTCTTGCAACTTTTCTTTTGGTTTCCTTGTCTTTTTGTGTTAGAAAACCTTAGTCTTTTACATTCCAATTCATGTTTGCCGGCGTTTTGATTTCCTTTCTTATATTTTCTCAGGCGGCAATGATGGTGCACGGTAGTAATCTGAGGGTTACGGAAAGTCGACTTCTTATTTTGTTCTCTTTTTTATTCTTATTATTTTATCATCTGTGGATTTCTTCTCTTACTTTACGGCTGAAACGGGCATCTAATCCCACACACAATTTACAAGACCACCGGAAAAAACGTCTTGACACGTTAAGACGACAAGATACGAAAAACGAGACGAGACGATTACGAATATTAGCGCGGGAATGCTTCTACACAACTCACTCACGTGCACACGTGGGTGGATGTGGAAGAAAGAAATGCAAAAGGGGCTGTACATATAGGAAGAAATGAATAAGAAAACTTTAGAAGACAGAGTTCTCGGACTGCTCTGCCGCGTTCTTCGGCGGAGGAATTCGTTTGGGTGAAATGGGAAGCTCTTTTGTTACTGATGAGGACATTCATTGCAGCAGTGCCTTGATGTTGCATGTGTGATGTAAAGGCCCGGATTGGACGGCGGTAATGACCTTTCTGTTATTTACATTTCGCAATAGGTAGAGCACCAGTTGAAGAAAACCTCGTAACCATGCCCGAATCTCCCCCGGGGATTTTATTTTGGGTTCTATTGTCAAGTTTGCACCCGCCACGTTGTTCTCGCCTGTCTTTTTGCAATCTATCTGCTATCATATCTCGGATCGGAAAACTCTTGCTCCGTGTTACTCCGTAATGTTTACCCATTTCATGTCACCTCTGGTGCTTTAATTACTTTATGGCCCCGGTGCTCAGTACGGAGTAATTACACCACGCAACTCGATTTCACCTCCCCATGTTGTACACTTGACCGATTAAACGAAAAACGATGGACATCGCTCGAAGAGACAACAGCACTCTGCGTCGCTGTTTTCACAGACGCGCTTCGACAAGGGGCATTTTGCAGGGACATGGCCACCCAAGAAGCATTGGCGGTTGCGTTATTGGCAGCAACCGGATGCAGTGGTGATATTAGCCGTGGGCCACGACAACCAAACCACGGCACCTTAGCGTGGCAAGACATCATCGTCAAACAAGGTGCTTCTGAATGAATGTCTGTGCTCATCACATTAAACTATGTTAAGTCGAATAAGTAAGTTAAGTATCTCTTTTATTTTCTTTATTGTTTCAAGTCTTTCCTATACTAACACAACGGCTCAACTGCGGGTAGACAGGATGGCGGACACCATGAACATACAATTAAGGAGCTACCTTCGCATATTACTCCTGCGTGTGTCTTCCGGCTTCTTTTAACAACCGCTTTACGTCAAGGGATACTAAGTGATGCCACAACGTTCGCCGACGTTGTCACCATGGTGAAAACACGAGGTTCTGCTATCTTTGCCAACAATTCTTCGCCGGTTTTCCGTAACCTTGGAAGAAGAAGCATCACGTTAAAGACCGTTCGACGCCCAGCTAGCAGGTCAACAACAGCTTGCGTTTTGCAGCCAGGGTTGCTGGGCAGACCAAATTTACGCCAACTGATGTCCGACGAGGTGTTGCGGAACAAGCTGCCTCTCTCAACCTTGTCTGTCGCCAGTCAGACAACACGTCGCTAGTACTTGGCAATACGCACAGACCAGCTAACGCGGGCCTTACCGAACGCTACTTAAAACCCTTGCAAATCGACCATATGGAGGCAAGGGTTGGACAACTAGAGTCGAGCACCAGCGGTTGAGGTTCACCAACTTGTTCGATTATCCAAAACCGAAATGGACCAAACCCGTGAAGAGCAAGGCTTAAACGCTGCGGATCAAAATAAAAGGGACCCCGTTTCATGGCAGATACGCCAAACTGCCGTGGATCAGGCCGTGCCGGTGGAAGATGACGAAGAGTTCATTCTCACGGCCAATATGGAAGATTTGGTGAATTGGTTTACAAGAATCAACGTCATTAAACGAGCCAATTACAAAAGAAAAGGGGAGCTCGAAACTCTAGCCGCAGCGTCCGTTGACTGGCCTTCGGCGTTCCGCCGCCGTTGTAAGAATCACCACCTAGGTTGTTCATTCCACAGCGACAGGGCATCATCGTTATTCGATCACGCCAAATCCCCTTGCCCCTATAGGGCAAATGCTAAGCCAAAAAGTCAAATCAAGTTAACAGCCTGCGTTAACTGTGGAAAACCGCTTAACTGCGGACGGGCAATGTCCCAAAATTACAGTGTGCTGGACACCTTCCCTTTGCCACAACGGGTGGACTCCGAAAGCGTTTCACAGAGTACACAAACTCGATCGCCAGACAGTGTTGACCACGACGCAGCTAAATGCTAAGAAAAAAAAATGCCAGGTAGACAGCAATGTTCCATACTGCTTGATTTTTATTTTCTCGTCCTTGAGCTATTTTGTAATTTTGATTTGTTTCACTCATCTATCGGTAAGACCGAGAAAAAAACAAAACGATAATTAAAAAACTGAGGGCTCGGGCAACGGCTGGACTCCGAAGATTGCTTTAACTGACAACCAAAAAACAGAATGATGGGCTACTGGCTTCGAAAGATGATATCAAAGAGATGGGGTACTTTGCTGTCGGACAAAACGACGGGCACGAAATAGGAAGCTCAGTAGCCGCTCGGACTCTTTGTCACTGTTATATTTAGCGAAGATCTTGGGTGCAAATCTTCGTGCATCTTGCCTCTCCTGCCGTAGAGACGGCTTGAGCTTTGAAGATGTATTCATTATCAGTGTCTCCTTTCGATCAGGATTGTTTCTGCAGATATCTTAGCCATAGGCGCCGTTGAAGCGTTATATATACTCTTCTATCCTAGCAAGAGATTGTAAGCAATGCCATGCCGGAATCTGGGTGCAGGTGAGTACTTTGTTTTTTTACACGCCCCCTCCACTTCACTGCCCTCTTCTTCTAAGAGCTGAAGGGCCCTGGGGGAGTTCTTCGAGAGTCGGCCCCACAACCGTCCCGCCCCATTCATAATAGCCACATTTTTCCTCGGTATAGCAGGGGTCAAAAGCATTAATGGAGGGTCGCCTTTTAGATTACCTGGTAGATTGAAAAAGAAAAGGAAGAACGCGGCATGCCCACACATGGTCCACTTTGTCCGAACTCAGGAGACAGACCGGGCAGTTGGGGTGTCGTGGAGGAAAGGAGTTTGAGAATGGGGCATGTTGATCCTTATGATAAACTACAAGCTATTGAAAGGGCGAGGTAATGCATATCTCCGTATTCACATTTGTAAGAACACGAGTTTCGTGATTATGGGAGGGGGATACGTGCATGTCTAAAAGAACATCGCGTGTATGGGAATATCAAAATGAAGCCCAGGCAGCGAAACTACGATTTTTTGTAAGGAGTCTCTGTAGAAAAACCGCCTTATTGCTAGTATCCGCTATACGCTACGCCGAATATTGCATTCGTTGTGCTCGAAATGCTTGTCAAAAAAGTAAACGGGAGGCGTAGCGCTAATGTGTGTGCATGTCATGGCTTCGTATCTCTAAAATAGACTAAACTAGAGGGAAAAACTATTATGAAAAATAAAAACAAAACAAAAAAGGCCGACTCAGAGCGAGGAAGTAAAGAAAAAAGGAAAGCCTTCAAAAGAAGACACATAAAAACGCTAGACAAGCTTCCACGTGCAGATGGCATGCATGGATAGGGAACATCGGCCGAGACGGGCCCGGAAGTCGGCCATGGTGCCGCCACGCATGTCGCGGCCGTCTAGCGTGGTCATGGCATAGCAGCACACCGTGTTGCCAGGTCGGCCCAGCTTTCGCCGCGGAATGTCGGCCCAGAACCAGAGCGGGCGGTCGAATTGGACGTCAATCATGTCGCCCTCGCGCTTCCCGTCCGGCGACACCGTCTGAATCATCATCGGGTACGGCTGCAGGTTCTCGCCCTGGTTCTCTATGGTCCAGTGGTGGCATGTACGACCAAGGCGGAAGGCAATGATCTCGTTTGGATCACCCCTGCTGACACAGATCTCCTGCGCCTGAGGCTCCATAGTCTCGTGCGCGATGAACCGCTCGGGTCCCCCGGAGTACAACATAACCGGCTCGGCGCTCGTCTTCTCGACGACGTACTCGGCCCAGGAGAGGGCGCGACCGTCCTCGCGAAAAAAGTACCGCGGATTTTCGGGGTAGTGGCGCTCTCCAAAGGTCTCGTTGTCCATTGTGAACATGTCCGGGCTGAACCGCTTCTCATACCGCTCGGCGCGCGTGTCGCTCACATTGCCCGCACCCCAACAAGCGTCTAGGAGTTTCCAGTCACCGCCGTCGATGCGCACGGCATTCCACGCGTGGCCCGTGGGGTTTGGTGCCGGGACAGGGTCGCCCGGGCGGACGGTCTTGAAGCCGAAGCCTTTACCGTGGCCAGTGACAACGACGCACTCCAGCCCTGCGGCCAGCGCGATGGCCTCGTACACGCGTGCGTAGCCTTCGCACACAGCCTTGCCCGAGAATATGCGCTCGGTCATGGTCTGGCCGCGCGGTATGCAGCCGCCGAAAAAGCCGTCCACGTCGTAGGCGATGTTGTGGTGGCACCACGTGAAGATGGCACGGGCCTTATCGGTTTGCGACGGGAACTGGTCGCAGAGGTTGTAGGCAAGGTAGTCGACGGTGCCTTGACGGGGCAGGCCGGAGATGGGGAAGTGCGAGGCAACTTCGTCTGGGGCAGAGAAATCGCGGCATTTCATACACTCCTCGTCTTCGCTCTTCTTGGGATAAAACCCGGGCGCGCCGCCGCCGCCACCGCCAGCACGCGGGCGCGGTTTTGTTGGTCCACCCGAACGGGATGCGGTGCCGTTGCTGCCCCTGACAACGGCGTCAACCTGGGCGCGTGATGGGCGTGATGCCATGGGCAGCGGCGGCGGCTGGTCATCTTCGTCATCCTCGGAAATATCGTCCCGCCGTCTCTGTGGCACCTGCTGGGGCCCAGGCCGTCTAGGCAGGGACTTCCCCGAGCTGAAGCCTAGATCGAGAGCCGACTTCACCGTTGGCCGTCGTGCGGGAAGGGCTGGCGGAGGCGGCTCGTCGGCATGGTGATCTGATCCAGCCGCGGTTGTCGTCTTAGGCCGCGGCGGCAGACGAGGGGGGAGGGGCGGTCCTGATGGCTGATCAGAGAGATGACGAGACTGAGAGCCCGGGCGAGTGGGAAGGGCGGGGGCCCTCTCGGTGGCGGCGTCCCTCTCAGCAGCTTCTTTCTCTGCGCCCGCCCTCTCCTTAGCTTCGCGTTCCCAACGTGAGGGAGGTAGAGACGGCAGTTTGGTTGTCCCAAAGGCTGGTGGCAATTTCCTCACGGCCGGACCGTCGCCATTGATGGATGCCGAAGCGTGGCTTGTGAAGGAAGACGCGCGGCTCAGAGCTGAAGCAGTCGATACGTGCGACATGACCGACTCAGACGAGGGCCGGCGGTCAACGGCTGCATGGGCTTTCTGGAGATGCTGGCCCGAAGGTTGCCGTGGAGGCAGTTTTGGCGGCGTACCCTGTACCGGCACCTGTGTCTGAGCAGGCCGGCGCACAGCATTGGCGGTGTTGGTGGTGGCACTGGAGATGCTCACATTGCGGGCGGGACCTCGAGGAACAGGGGGCGGTAAAGGCCGGGCGACGGCTGTTGAGGTTGCCGATAATGTAGGTACGGGCGGCGGGGGCGGACGGCGGACACTCGGGGTCGCTGAGGAAGCGGAAGGGGTCCGGATCGGGGGAGACGAAGTCGGCCCGGAGTTGAAGTTCTTCTGTTTGTTGAGGGCAGCGATGCGCTCGGCTAGCGTCGAGAACTGCGGCTCTTCGACTTCGGCCATGGTGAGGAAACGGGAGATGACCCGGGAAGGAGATAAACGAGAGAATCAATGAGCGAGAGAATGCTGAACGAGCGAGCGAAGTACAAATAGGGCAAGAATACCACCGACCGGCCGTGTCGGCGAGTTGAAGGAGGAGGGCGGAAACTGCGAGTAGGCAAGGCAAGGCCAGACCGGGTAAAAACCAGGCAACATGCGGCCGCTAGTGAGGCGGATGCGGCGCAGCAAGCGGCGCTAACACCGCGGGGCTGGCGCTGAGGACGCCACAGATTAGTCAAGGGTTCAACGGATGGAACTAAGATACACGGTATTATTGCCATATCAGAGAGGGTACTTCTGTGTCTCGCGGACTATCAAATACGACGCAGATAGCCCAGATCACGATAAGCGGCTTAGGAGCGCTCTCTAGTTTTCCTTGGCATCACCATACTCGTACTCGTACAGGCCATCGCGAAAGTCTGCCGCGCACCGTGTCGAGATCGTCGGGCGATGCCCTCAACGGCGGTCAGCGTATTTTCTCTTTGACAGCGCATCCCTGTCTCCCCCACTCTGCTGAGCAGAACAGAGAGAATGACAAGAAACCCACCGACCACACCGTGTCAGTGGCCCTGTGCAACCCGGTCCATGGAAGTTCTAGAATGCCGCTGAGGATTTCCGCTCCTCGTCGCCCTTCTTTCCGTTTGCGGCCCGCTAGGATCATGGTCTCGTTTCGCAGCTCTGCCAGCAGTCTTTTGCAGACACTTTTTCTCCGGCTCATACCCCTGCCTTCCTGGAAGCCCTGGGCTTCCAAATCATGAAAGGGAATCGTCAGACCGCGTGGAGGAACTGCAGATGCGGGCGATCCGGGCCATGCTGTCTCAGGTCTGCCGCTCGCGTCTGGCAGCCGTCATGCAGCATGCCGAGTTTGGACGACGAGCAATGCCAGCCGAACGTTTACAGAGCGCAAGGAACGATATGCTTTTTCCAGGGCACAGACGAGGCTCCTGCGTCTGACCCGTTTCTCATCAGAGCTCCATTCCGGAGTCCCTCTGTGGCAGAGCAATGGCTGCTGTGATTTGACACGATCTGTAGCCCCTTTTCTCAACCAAGGTCCAGCGGCTTCAGCTGCATCACCTGCAGCTGAACGGGCAGGCCCTGGCCGCTGGATGGACCAGCCGGAGCCACAACGCCGTTTGTTGATTGACGCCCATTCTGGCGATTGGCCGGGCCCAGTGCTGCTCCGAACGCTCTATCGTGCTAGAAACAGCGCTTGGGCACCCACTAGTTGCAAGTGTAACGCGGGTAAGTACCGTCCGCCACCTGTGGAGCTTTGACGGTGCCCTATGGAGATTGGTGTGTCACTCCGCACGGGCGCCGCGTTGGTGTTGAAACGGTGCTGTTAGTAGTCGCCGCATTCCCTCCGTGGCGCTAGACCGCTGCATAGGGCAATAAGTTGCTGAGGTCGCTGCTTCCGCACATGGGCGCAGCCGCTTCTGACTGGCTGGCGCAAAGCTGAAGCCCACAAAAAGCCGCCCAAAGAACGCCGCATTTATTCTGTGGCGATCGACGAGAGAGCCTGGCTAGAACCAACAGCAGAATAAGAAGCTCAGGCGAACGCCAGCAAGATAGGATGCACGTCGTCACTTCTCTCCCTACTCGTACCTCACGTTCTTGCCCTTCTCACTCTCGTCTTACGGAGTGGTTCCTTCTGTGAAACTGCGCCAGCGCCAGCCTTGCAGCTGCCTACACAGCCCATTTCTAACGGCTCCTTCCCAGCCTGTTATTTCAGATCGCAACTGTCCTCTCCCCCCCTCTCCCTTCTCCCCTCCGTCCTTCCAGCCCGGTCCGAATCAGCAGCAAAATAAAGTATCTTGGCCTATCTAGAACATCACCAAGCATCTATAGCTAGCTCGGCTACGCCTCACGGCACATCAATAGAATTCACACAATATCTTACAGCCTGCGTCTGTCCTACCCCGCGAGGCTTGGTCCAGCATCCACGTTTCGATACAGCGCGAAGGGAGGGCACGTTTACCGCGACGTCACCTTTGTTCGCGGTTGCGTTGCTGCTTCGTCGACTTCGCTGACAGCACCTCCTCCCATCGCCACGCCAGCTTTCTATCCCGGCCATGGCCAACATGCCTACTCCGGCGGCGACGCCCCTGTCTGCCCCGTCTCCTCGCCGGCGGACCGGCTTTCTCGACCTTCCCGAAGAGACACAGAAGGAGGTTTTCGAATATGTTTGTGCTCCGCAGAGTCTCCCATTCTGTTTTGCCTTCTTTCTCTTTCATGTTTCAGCATTCAGCGGTGCACCCGCTAACCATTTTCTGTAGTGCTCCGACGAAGACCTAATCTGCCTTTCTCTCGTCTCCCGTCACTTCCGCGACCTCGCCGCCGAACAGCTCTACCACCTCGTCCACATAATCTTCCCCAACGAAAGCGACAGAGGGTCTCAGGACACTATGAATGACCTACCCCTCTGCCTCGACACCTTCGCCACGAGCGACTACAACTATGCCCAACACCTCCGTCACTTTGCCTTTGATACCCCCAATACCGGCATGCTGGCCGAGAGCTCATACAAGAACTATCACTATAACCGCAGCGCCGGCAAGTTTCTCAACACCCTCATGCTCTTGACTCTGCGCAAGGCAAGGAAACTGGAAACCCTCGTGTGAGTGACATCGCCCTAGATTTGTCTCTGTGTGCCGCCACTTTTGACTCCATCCCTCTGACCGTCATCCGTCCACCAGCTGGAATGTGCGAATAGAAATTAGCCGTCAGCTCTACAAGGTGCTCCACAACATTGACACCTTGGTCAATGTCGAGATCCGTCTCCAGTCCGGCCCTTCGCTGTACGACCCCCCCCCGAAGCTGCCTCTTGTGCCCAGCTCCCCAGAGCTGTCCCCCAGCTCGACACCATCATCCACGGCTACCGTAACACCGATAGAGCATAGTCTTTTGATGCCGCCTCTTCCACAGCCTTCTGCACTGCAGCAGCAGCAAGTTGGCGGGCTCTTCGGCAGTTCACTAGTTCCTCCGATTTTTTATCAAGCAGCGTCGTCTAGCTCACATCACGTCCCGTCTCACCTGACCCAGGGGCCCCCTCCTAGATCCCCACAGCGCCAACCATCGCCTGATGAGCCTCCAACCATATCTGGTTTCAAGAATCTCAAGTGCTTTGGTGTTCTCGACATTGACTGCCTCGATGTCATCACGGCAATCAAAACCTGTGTGCAAAATTCCGCCGGCACGCTTACTGAACTGCGTCTCTCTTTCTCCGAGAACTTAGCACGCAAGGCACGAAAAATGCCACCCCTTATGGACGGCGACTCTGACTCGGAACTGGACGACCCCTTTGGTGTTGGTGGCCTCCCTCTCTCAGTCAACCAGATGCCCATAGCCGGGGACTCGTCCATATCCGGGGCAAATAAGAATGTGCATATGCAAGAGGCGAAGAAAGAACAAGAGTCTGCGTTGGGCAGGATCTTTGGCATAGAGCAAATTGTTGTCCAGCAGCACAAGAATTCCGATCAATCCGCCCAGAAAACGGGGACACCCACCGACGCTGAAGATGGGGCGGAAAACGAGGAAGAGGACGGTGGTAGCTCAAATTTTTCAATGGAATTTGTCAGTGCCATTCGTGCTGCAACCTCGAGTCTCATGGCTAGCGGCGTTGACGAGGACACAGAGTTTGAGCAGAAGAAAAAGAAGGCGATCGACTTGCTTTTGGCAGCTTCGAAGAAGTATGTCGACTCTGAGGGTGTGAAAAGTAGCGCCGGGGGAAAAGAAGCGGCCGGTGCATCGGGGTCTGGCTCGACCTCTACCTCTGGTCCAGTCAAACCTGACAACATTCCGGCCGACGGCGGTGATACGAAGGACGAGGACTATAATAAGCCATCGTCTCTAGAGAGCAGCGCTCTATTCAAAGGCACGCTGGCCTCGCCAACGAAGCTAAAAGACAATGATCGAGACGTCTCCCCAGAAGACATTGATGTCGAAGCACCGGAAGGCCAGCTCGTGTTAGACCCACAGGACAGCCCCTGCGATAAGGAGACGGGGACCCAAGCTGAATTGGAGTCTGACGCGGTTATGACCCCAGAGGTCAGTGGCGGTGACAACAAAGTCGCCAATGACCTTGAGAAACGTGACGGCCCTGCAAAAAAGACCCGGCTTCACGAAGACAATCCGCAACCAGATGAGCAGGGCCGTGAACTAGCACCACCGCGACCGTCAACTCCGGCAACTGTCGACAGCGAAACAGCAGAAGACGGTGCCAATTATGACGGTATTTTGGCCGCGCAATTGGAGAATTTAGAATTGCTCAAGAACAAGCTAGACATGCTTGGTGACGTGTCACGCCGTATTAATGAGGAGATCAAGGACCTCCAGGGCACAGCAGGCGCTAGTTCAGGTCAAGACCGTATTTCTGAAATTCAAAATCAGATATCGGCTCTGAACGCCAGTCTTCGGAACCTAGATGGCGACCTACGTACCGTTAAGACCGATGCCCCCGACGGTCAGAAGCGGACAACATCCACCCGCCTCCCGGATTCCGGCGGAATTGCCAAGGGAGGTGCTATATCTGACACAGAAGAATCCCGCCGACTCGCGAGAGACTATGTGCGATCGACGCGAGGGCTCTCCTTAGAAATCCTTGCTCTTTACCTAATCCCCGTCAAGGCGTCGGTAATTTCCAAGGCGGTTGACCTTCGTGTCCTGAAAAATCTCACGTTGCTCAACGTCGGACCTCAGGCACCCATCTGGACGCTGCTTTCGAGAGAAAACAAGGTCCAGCGTCTACCTCTGCGCACGATAGTCACCGACAACGTTTCCAACGCCTTTTTTAACTTTGCATCCCAACTCGACGAACTGCATAACCTCTACTTGCTTGAGCGCGAGGCTAAGCACAGGCCCGAGAGCCTTGCACCGAAGACAACATCCACCATCGACGATATCCGCCGCTTGGTGCTCCGCAAGCACGCGGCGACACTGCGCGTTCTCTCTATTCGAAACTTGTCTAGCCAGGACTGGGACATGGACGAAGCGACCGTGAAACTGTTGTCGAGACGCGCCCACAGGCTCGAGGAACTTGCTATTAGCATGAATATGCAATCTATCGTTAGTCCCTCTTTTTACAGATCCCTTCTTTCTTATATATGGCAATCTGAACTAACTCACCTCTCCTTCTACAGCATGCTTTTTTGCAGTTCCTTCCTGGATTCACCAGCCTTCTTGCGCTGCACGTTGTCCGCCTACGTAACGATGATACGTGTGTTTGGGTGATGCAGGAGACGAAGCGATTTTTAATTGACACTCTGTCTCACTACCCGCATCTCAAACTAGAGTACCTGGCCATTGACAGCAACACTATTGCTGATCAAATAATTCGTGTGGATGTCCGAAAGGAGAGGGAGAAGAAGAAAGAAAAGAAGAGGGCAAAGGCTACCAAAGCGAAGGGTAAGAAGGTGGCAGGGCAGCCCGGTTCAAGTAATGCTGGAAATGGTGGTGTTGTTGGCGGTATCAACAATAGCGGTTATGGCGCAAACACCAGCTTTGGCACCAGTGTGGGCAGTGGATCGCTCACCGGCTTGCCGCCGATGCTCTGGAATTCCAGCGGCAGCACCAACAGCACCAACAACAACAGCGTCCTAGCGATGCCAACTAGCAGTGTAAGCTACCGGAGTGACGAAAACGAGTCTGACGAGGATGACGACAGCGAACTGAGCGACGGCGGTCAGCCAGCTCGGCGGACGCGCCTGAAGCTCAGGTCCGTACGCATGTCTAATATCTGGAGCACAAGAATTTTCGAAAAGGAGATTATTAGCGGACGGCTATAGACGGTGGCGTCCTATCATAGATGGATTTGGATGCATGGGCAACTACAAGATGGAGCTAGAGACCATAGAAAATAAACACGGGTAAGGGCGGCAACCCATGGGGTGCTATAGCCCGACATCTGTTTTTACTCTTTCGCATTGTCATTTTTTGTTTCGAGTTGGACATGAAATAGTGTTCATAGAACCAATTCTCTATCTTTTAGACGAGAAGAGTATCCTTCCCTTCTTTTCTTCCCCTTTTAATTAATTTTCTTAGCTCTCTAGCTGTCCCGAAGGATACCCACATGCACGGCGAAGCCGGCTGTCGGCCGTAGTTCGGGTATCAGCAGTTCCTCGGGAACTCGCCACACCCGAAAAGCGGCATGAAACGCCGCTAGCCAGGCTGTCAACACATCTGGATCTCGCAGTTGCTGCGCGATGATGCAGAGGGTGGGGTAGGGGGGCGTAGAAGATTGCACGCCGGCATCGCGCTGGTCGCTCCGGCCGCTACCTCTATCACTGCTCTCGGCCACGTCCTTTTGCCGCAGGCGGCACGCATCTACACAGGTCTGCAGGAGCGGCGCGACAAGGGTTTCGTTGTAAATGCAGTCGCAGGCCAAGACAGCGTCGAAACTGGCGGCGATCGCAGGAAGGGCGCTCGTGGAACTGCCGCCCCGATCGGCATCAGGGCGGAGGAGGGCGGAAGTGACCTCGTCCGTTTCCCAGTCTAGCGGACGGAAGTAGACGGATGTAGATGACGACTGCAGGGATGCCATAGCACCTGTAGACCGCTTTCTCCCACGGTCTGTGCTGGCACTGCCGCTGCTTGCTGCGAGGGCGGCGCCCCCGCCACCGGCTACCCCGTTCTCCTCGAGATTACGCTGCACCAGCTTGGCGACATACGGCTGGTCGGTGAGCACATAGCGGGCGACGGTGTTGGCGGCGGCGGTGGGAGCAGGAGACGCAGGAGAAGAAATGCCAGCGCGCTTCGCGCTTGCTTTGGAGCTCCTCTTCTTTGTCTTGCTGCTTCCGGCCCCATCGCTGCGTGTGCCTTTCCCAGTAAGCGCGAGCCCGATCACGCCAGCGATGCCGCAGCCGAGTTCCAGCACGGCCGAATCGGGGCCCAGCAGGCCGGTATTGTCGTCCGTGTCGTCACCGCAGAAAAAGAGATTGTCCGGCCGTGCCAGCCACTCGGCCACTGCTGGTGTGATTTTCCATAGAACTAACATTCTTGTCAGCAGCCCGCACGTAGAAACGGATAGAGCCGAAGTACTATCGTTTTGTGAAAGAAGAGAGACTTGTATCTTACCTGCTCCTGTCGTCCCGCCCGGCCGCCTAGAGGTCAGCACGGCCGGAGACTGGTGGATGGTCAGGTCCCGTCCGGCCACCGTTACGTCAAGAACCGCCGCATGGGCATCGACGAAGCCTAGATTCTGGGCAGCCGGGCGCTCTTGGGCAAAAAGGAGGAAGGTTTCTGCAGACCGTCAGAAATGGAGCAAGGGCAGAGCCGCTTCGATATGTACGGAGTACTCCGTAAATTACCTTCATCGGGATCGACAACCTCCGGACCGACGCGGGCCAAGAGTCGGCCGAGAGACGAGGCTGACATCCCTCTTTGGGCCGACCCACTACTTTCGAGCTCTGACCAAGATCACTAATCCCAACAATTCCAACAATTCCAACAATCCCAACAATTCCAACGGGAAGCCCCTTCTCTGGTCAGCTCATGCTCCGCACGAAAAATGCCCCTATCTTACCACCGTAGTCTGCAAATGCTCTTGTCCAAGACCGTCACAACGCGTTCCAAGAAAAGTAAACTTCGGTAGGAAAGCAATAATCTGCGGTCGTATCTTACCTTATAGTGGGGCCTCTCTGCCCTTACGTCGTAACTGGTGGGTTGCGCCCGTTCTGACGGCTCACGCACTCTTGTGGTGGACGAAGTGATAGAAAGAGGCAAGAAACGCCACACGGCCAATTTAAGGAACCAATCTAGGCAATGACCAGTGCAGCACCTGAGCCTGTCACCAGACCAAGATCTCCCGTAAATAGCGGCGATGAGCTAGCGTAAGGGCTCGGTTGGTGCTTTTCAAAGCCAATACGAGAGGGGCGATTTTGGCGCACATCTGCGATGCGCGTAGCATTTTAAAAGCCCCAAAGCTGACGTGTCCACGTGAGGGGTCACATGGCCCACCATTCAGAGCGGCGGGCGTCTGGATTTCGGGCCCGGTCCCGTCTTGCTGGTCTACGACATATGGCTTCTCCTGCTCCGCCGGAGAGAGAGACGGACATATCCTTTCCTTCGGCCTTGTCAAATTCCTCCGAACGGCTGAACGTTGCCCCCACCAGGCTGACACGCCAATCAGCCAGGTAGCCAAATGAGCAAACGACCCAAGCGATAGGCCACCCAAGACAGATCCCAACAGAAGAACGAGAAATAGCGCCAGGCGTGAAACAGAGTGCAACGCCACCATGCTGCCTGTTGGGCTTGGCTCGCGCTCAGCTGGTTGGCTCGATATGGCTCGACATGGCTCGCGTCTACCTTGTATTGTTCCTCTCGCCTCGTGGTAAGCGCAGCGTTGCTCTAGGCCCTCGAACAATGCCCAAGTTATCCTTCTGAGTCCCTTGTTCGGTGAGACGGCACCGACGGGGCTGATGCAGTGAGCCGATCTCGCTCCGCTGGCGGTGCGCCGGTACTTGTACGTCGCAGAGGACCCAAAACAGCGAGCGAAAAAGCTTTTGCAGCCAGAGTGGGTCAGCCCCTGCAACGGGAGAAAGACCTGGTTTTACTCTGTACATTTCGGAATGGCTGGCTCACCGTCGCTGCGTTCATTGTATCTTAGCTGCGCTGGATGCCCAGAGACGAGGAGAAAAGGGGGGACGCTAGCCCGCGCCTGGCCATAGCGCACATTGTTTTTCCCCCGTTGCAGCTGCAGAGCGGTTTCTCCTGCGTTCCAATGCTCCTTACTGGTCCCCCTCCTTCTCGCTCTCTCCACGGCTCCCTCCTCCAGCTTGCGCTAGCGTGCTGCTTCTCCGCACATTCTGCGATGGGTGCCTGTTTTTCGCTGTTCTGTTCCTGTGACGGGTGATCGGTCGCCCCCTTCGTCATAGCTGGCGCTGGCTGAACGTTGACTGAAGTAGGGTTAAACTGTAGAAAGCTCTGGGTCCTTCCTGCCACGCTCTTTCCCTGATCCACCGTTGCCGGTGCTATCATCTGCGCCTTCCCCGTCCTTCCGGTGACACCTATCTCTCTTGCCTCGTCTGCCGCCCTCTTGTCCTTCTTGTCCTCCTTCTCTCGTCCCTTTTCTTCTGGCTTCTCCGCTCGGGATTTCTGCTTCTCATTATCTCATATCATCGTCACCTGCCGTATTCGTGTATTGTGGTTGTCTTCTTGCCCGCCTTCCTTGCTACCCCTGGCAACTGCGTTACAGGGTCGTACTCCACGGTGAATCCAGAAGGCAAGGCGTGGAGAGCTCTCCAAGCCCAACCCGCAGCTAAAATTTCCGGTGAGAAAATAACATCTCCTCCCTTCCTTCACATTCCTCCCTTTTTACCCCTCAAAGCTCTCAATCAGCACCGCCATTTATTTCCAGATCCTCTCCCACGCTCGCTCTCATTGAAAGCCGGCTGCTGTTTCCGTTCTCTCCCCCCCCGCGCCGGCAGCATCGAAACAAGAAAAGGGCTCCGTTGAGAAGCAGAATCACCAGTCTAACCGATAGGAATACGGCATTCTTCTAGGAAGAAGAGAAACTACGCAGTAGAACACCTCTTCCCTGCCCGGAAAAATGACAATCCAGAACATCCCCCCCCGTATCACGGCCCGGCCGCCCTTCTCGGTCGAGGTGCCCGGCCAGAAGCCCGTCAAGGGTGAGACTGCCATCCGTCGCCACCCGCAATCCATCCCGAACATCATAAGCACCCCAAACGCCGACATCACGACCGTCTACGAGCTTGTCAAGGTCTCCGCTGCCAAGTTCGGCAATGCCAATGTCATGGGCTCGCGCCGGCTGCTGCGCACCCACCAGGAGACCAAGAAGGTTAAGAAGATCATCGACGGCGAGGAGCAGCTCGTCGACAAGCAGTGGACGTACTTTGAGCTGAGCGGCTACGAGTTCATCACCTACAACGAGTACCTGCGCCGCATCGAGCAGGTCGGTGCCGGTCTCCGCAAGCTCGGCCTGACTGCCGGCGACCGCGTGCATGTCTTCGCCGCCACTAGCGCCAACTGGCTGACCGTGTCCCACGGCGCCGCCACCCAGTCCATGCCCATCGTCACGGCCTATGATACCCTCGGACAGGAGGGTTTGCGCCACTCCATGGTCGCTACCAAGGCCAAGGCCATCTTCCTGGACCCCCACCTCCTGCCGACCCTGACCAACGTGCTTAAGGATGCGACTGAGGTCCGCTACGTCATTTGGAACGACCAGAACCAGGTCAAGCAGGACCACGTCGACAAGCTCAAGGCCGCCTACCCGCACATCACCATCCTCAACTTTGAGGGGCTCCTCAAACTCGGCGAGGAGAACCCCGTCGAAGTCGTGCCCCCTGCACCCGAGGACCTATGCTGCATCATGTACACGTCTGGCTCGACTGGCACCCCCAAAGGCGTGCCTCTGAAGCACAGAAATGTTATTGCAGCAGGTAAGCTTTGCCCCCGCATCTTCTGCATGCACCTCTCCGTGTTCGCATCCCGCCTCGTGAGCCTTCTCTAATGTATCGCCGCCAGTCGCTGGGGTCAGTGTTGTTGTCAAGCCGTTCGTCGGCCCTGGCGACGGCCTTCTGACCTACCTACCGGCCGCCCACATTCTCGAGTACGTTTTTGAAAACTCTTCTATCTACTGGGGCTCTACTATGGGCTACGGTAACCCCAAGACACTGTCAGATGCGTCTGTGCGCAACTGCAACGGCGACATCAAGGAATTCCGCCCCAGCATTCTCGTTGGTGTGCCAGCTGTGTGGGAGATGGTCAAGAAGGGCATCATCACCAAGGTGAACGCCGGCAGTCCGATTGTGCGGTCTCTGTTCTGGGGCGCGATGTGGGCCAAGACCAACCTGATGCACTCGGGCCTGCCAGGCTCCGGTATCCTTGACGCTATTGTCTTCAAAAAGATCAAGGAGGCCACCGGCGGCCGCCTAAAGCTGTGCATGAACGGTGGCGGCCCTGTGGCCAAGGACACACAGCGCTTCATTTCCATGGCCATCTGCCCTATGATCAGCGGCTACGGCCTGACGGAGACGACCGCCATGGGCTCGCTCCAAAACCCGGCTGAGTGGACGACGGACGCCATGGGCGCTATGCCCGCGTCTGTCGAAGTCAAGTTAGTCGACTTCCCCGATGCGGGCTACTACGCGACCAACAAGCCGCACCCTCAGGGAGAGGTGTGGCTGCGCGGACCTAGCGTTACGGAAGGCTACTACGATAACGAACAGGAGACCGCTGAATCGATCACGGCTGACGGATGGTTCAAGACGGGTGACATTGGCGAGTTCGACGACCGTGGCCATCTGAAGCTGATCGACCGCAAGAAGAACCTGATCAAGACGCTCAACGGCGAGTACATTGCGCTAGAGAAGCTCGAGTCGGTCTACCGGGCGGCGCACGTGGTAGCCAACATTTGCTGTTATGCAGATGATTCCAAGAGCAAACCTATTGCAATCATCGTGCCTGCGGAGCCGGCGCTGAAGAAGCTGGCAGAAACTGTCGGTGTCACTGGTGAGAGCATCGAAGAGCTTGTGCACAGCAAGAAGTTGCAATCCGCAGTTCTGAAAGAGCTGCAGGCGGCTGGTCGCCAGGGCGGGCTCTCGGGTATTGAGATCATCGACGGTGTCGTGTTGTCCGACGAGGAGTGGACGCCCCAAAACGTAAGTACACTCGCCTTTTATCGGGGTGGTGCAGGTTTGAGTCGAGTGAAAGCAAAGGCGGCGGCTTGCTGACATACTTCATATAGACCCTTGTGACGGCAGCACAGAAGCTCAATCGCCGGGGTATTCTCAACAAATACCGCAAGGAGGTGGACGAGGCGTATGCAGCGGCGTCTAGCTAAGGTATCGTGCTAAGAGATATGCGCTAGATGTTGGAGGCGGACGTTGGACCGACGAGTCCTTTGAGCAGTTTGTTGTTTTTGTGATGATTCCCTACTTTTTATTGTTTTCTCGGTTCTTTCTGGATGGGGCATGGGCTGGACAAATATCGTACCTTACGTGTCTGATTTTGTCTGTGGTTTGAGAATGCGATTTTTTTTCTCGGTTGGATTTTTTCCCCTGTCTGGTTATCAAGTACTCTAGGTTGGCAGCATCTCTGTCGACGGGGGGACGGTCGTGCGACGACGCTCTGTCATTACACAGTCCAAGATGTGTATTTAGGATCGTACAGCTACAGCCGATAAGGATGTTCACACGATATGTTATTTATACAAAACCATTGTGGCACGGTTGCACACCTACCATTGCATACCATGAGGATCCCTTGCTACTTGGAACAAAGTTATCGGGCCGCAGTTCAGGGGCGGGGCAGCTCATCAATATCAAGCATAAGTCAAGGTGGGAGACAAAGACTTGTTTTGCCCTTTTCTCCCTGGTCCGGATAACGGTAAGGGAGATTGGCACAGAGAGAACAAAAAGAAACGTGAAGGTACAGAGCACGACAAACCAAAGTAAAAGCACAAGGCAAGAAGAGTTGAAAACCAAGCGGAGTTTCCCCTTTCCATTTCTCCCTCAGAACCCGAAAAGAAAACAAGACAAAAACAAACAACGCGAGTGACATAAGAAAAACGAGAAGAAAAGAAAAGGAAAAACGGGAAACAAGAATACACCGTTTTGCTAGACCAGCCCGTCGTACAACGACAGGGCCGACACAATCGTCTCGTCCCGCTTGCTGCCCTCCTTGAACTCCTCCATGTCCAGGCTGCCGTTCTCGTCCTTGTCCATCATGCGGAAGATCTTCTTCACGCGCTTCTCCGGTGTGTCTTCGTCCTCGGGGAGCTTAACCATCGAGCCGACCTGGGGGATTGTGTCAGGAATTTGTAAGGGGACGGGGGACGCGGTGGGAGGGGGTGGGGGAGGAGCGCACCATCTTGTAAATTGCTTCCACAATCTTCAACATCTCGTCGTAGCTGATCTTGCCGTCGCCGTCAATGTCATACAGCTGGAAGGCCCAGTCCAGCTTGTCCTCCATCTTGCCACGGCTTGTGACGCTCAGAGCGCAGATAAACTCCTTGAACTCGATGGTGCCGGACTTGTCGCTGTCAAAGACGTTGAAGACATAGTCTGCGAAACTCGACGGGTCGCCAAAGGGGAAGAATTGGCGGTAGATCTTTTGAAACTCATCCTTGGTGAGCATGCCGGAGGGACAGTCTCTCAAGAAGCCTGGAGTAGGGGGCCAAGAAAGAGCAAGGTCAGCGCATCCCGAGCTGGTTGGGAAGTAGGGAGAGATGGCATGCAGATGGCATGGAGATGGAGAGAGACGTGGGAAGATCGCATACCCTTGTACCATTGCTGCAGCTCCTTCTTGTCAAAATGTGTCGACTTCTGCAGCTCTACCAGCTGCTCCTGGGAGAGTTTCGACTGTCTGGAGAGAAAGAAAATCAACACCGTCAGCAAAGGACAGAAAGGACAGGCAGGTCAGGGTCGCGCGACACCATCTTCAGGCGAGGCGGGGAAAGAAAAGCAAGAGGACAGTGGGGTGCCCAGCAGAGGGTACACCTACGATTTGCCCATATCAACCAACTATCCGACAGGGAAACGCCTTGTCGTTCTCTTCTTTCTCCTTCTCGGTCTACCTCGTTAAGCTGCGGGTCATGCGCTGCGCCGGGCCGGCCGGGGAATCCGGGTCAAGAGGTCGAGGATCAAAATCGCGGGGGGGGGGGGGGGGGGGGGGGGGGGGGCGGGGGGGGGGGGGGGGCGGGGGGGGGGGGGGGGGGGGGGGGGCGGGGGGGGGGGGCGGGGGGGGGGGGGGGGGGGGGGGGGGGGGGGGGGGGGGGGGGGGGGGGGGGGGGGGGGGGGGGG